>NW_026506253.1:0-61278 GCF_026875155.1 Cherax quadricarinatus
GATATATATAAAGGGTATGGAGTCTCAGCAATCTAGAGAGTAAAAAGAACCCTCAGGAAATCCTGCGCAAGCTCCTTTTACCCATTTCCAGGTTGGGCTAGATGTACAGTTCCATATCTTTCGAATACATTTCTAATATCTGCTTCATCAGCCTCAAAAGGCACGTTGCGGAGCTTGGACCACCCACGAATAATGTCTTGATACATTCGTCAACCTGACCCTCACCGCCGGTGTTACTCTTATGCTGACATCTTGGTAAGATCCACCAATATTTCTATAAACACCATTTAGTGCCACTCCATACAAATCCTCGTCTCTGATGCCGTATGTCTCTCTTATAATTTTGGGCAATAACACATCGATAATGTAGGCGTTAAAGCCCCACTAATGAGTTCAATGCCCACACTAGCGCCATACTGTTGTCTGAGTAGCTCGTCTGGGTAACAGTAGAGGGTGCAAAGCACGACCGCACTCTACCTCATCCAGGCAGCGAATGATATATTGAGGGAAGTAGTCTTACTACTGAGGAAGGTAGTCATACTACTCTGGGTGATATTCACACTACTGAGGGTTGTAGTCACACTACTGAGGGTGGTAGTCACACTACTAAGAGTGGTAGTCACACTACTGAGGGTAGTAGTCACACTACTGAGGTGGTAGTCACACTACTAAGGGTGGTAGTCACACTACTTAAGGGGGTAGCATACTACTAAGGGTGATATTCACACTACTGAGAGTGGTAGTCACATTCTAAGGCTGGCAGTCACGCTACTGAGAGTGGTAGACACACTACTGAGGTGGTAGTCACCCTACTGATGGTAATAGTCACATTACTGAGGGTGGTAGTCACATTACTAAGGCTGGCAGTCACGCTGCTGAGAGTGGTAGACACACTACTGAGGGTGGTAGTCACCCTACTGATGGTGGTAGTCGCCCTAGTGAGGGTGGTAGTCACTCCACTGAGGGAGGTAGTCACACTACTGAGGATGGTAGTCACACTGCCGAGGGTGTAGTCACTCTACTGAGGGTGACAGTCTGCTTAGGGTGGTAGTCACTACTGGGTGGACAATCACACTACTGAGGGTGGTAGTCACTCTATGAGGGTGGTAGTCACTCTACTGAGGGTGGTAGGTCACTCTACTGAGGGTGGTAGTCACTCTACTGAGGGTGTAGTCACTCTACTGAGGGTGGTAGTCACTCTACTCTGGGTGATAGTCAGTCTGCTGAGGGTGATAGTCACAACAGTGGGAGGTAGTCACAACAGTGAGAGTAGTCACAACAGTGTGAGGTAGTCGCAACAATGTGAGGGTAGTCACAACAGTGGAAGGTAGTCACAACAGTGGGTGTTGATGCATGGGTGGTGAATGTTGCAACTAGGAGAAGGCTGGAAGCAGCGGAGATGTCATGCCTGAGGGCAATGTGTGGTGTGAATATAATGCAGGGAATTCATAGATTGGAAATTAGATGGTGAGTTACTGTAAGTATTATCCAGAGGGGTGAAAAGGGACTGCTGAAGTGGTTTGGAATGGATGGTCATACCTGCATAAGCTCTCTGGGAGTTAGTGTGGGGTGTTACCGAGTCCATGGCTTGTTGTATTGTTTCAGAATGCCCGGTTCAGGTGTTGAAGGAGGTTCTACTTCTTCAGGAGGAAAATAGGAGGCTGAAGCTTTGCCTAGATGGGTTTGGGAGTGAGTGTGGGATGGATTTAGCTGGTAAGGAGGAAATGGTCACTAGTAGTGAGAGAGGCATCGGCTTTAAGTGGCAAGTGGTTCACAGTTCAGGAATAAGGAAGATAAGGATGGTTAATAGAGAAGATGTTAAGGTAGGAAATCTATTCTCTGTTCTCCAGGACGAGTGTACTTCAGTGGTTAGTGAGGTTGAAGGTACCACTGACTCCCAGCTAATCAGGTAAGAATATATTTAATTGTAGGAGATTCTCAGGTAAGATATATGGACCATGCTTTTGGTAACAGTGATAGAAAGGTCAGACAGAGAGAGTGCCTCCCAGGAGCTGGTGTTGGTGACATATTCAGCAGGTTGGATAATATTATGACAGGTAATGGGAACAAGCCCATTATCTGTCTTAGTGCTGGGGGTAATGCCATTGGGAAGGACAGGAGACAGGAGCTGCTGGAAAAGTACAGGTCAGCCATAGAAGTAAAGTCAAAGGGAGGGATCCCAGTCATATGTAGCATCATGCCTAGAAAGAGAGTGGGCAATGAATGGATGTCAATGGCAATTGGTATAAATTGCTGGCTAGACAGGGACTGCAATTAACTTGCAATCCCATTCATTGATAACTGGGACAAATTAAATGGCAAACATGATATGTATGCAAGTGATGGGGTTCATCTCTCTAGGGCAGGAGTGGTTGCATTAGCCAATTCAATTGAGGGGGTAATTGATGAATTGGCTAGGACTTTAAACTGATAGATTATAGAGGTATGGGAGTTTGTGGGAAACAATCAGGCTGCAGTATTAAGGTTTTGAAAACAGATGTTACCTGGATATGCAGGGATATGTTTAAACGACAATATTCAAAATAAAGTTGCTAGTAAAGGCAAATCAATTGACCAACAAACAAAGAGAGATAGTAGAGGGCAACGAGTGACTAGCTCCCTTAAGGTTTACTATAAAAATAGTTGGAGTCTAAGAAATAAGATAGATGAGCTAAGATTACTTGTAAGTGCAGGTAATATAGAAATTATTAGTATAACAGAGACCTGGTTCAACCTGAAAGATAGAAAAATGCCTTCTGAATGCAACATACAGGGTTATAAACTATTCCACACTGATAGGGTCAACAGGAAGGGTGGCAATGTATGTCAGAGATAATTTAAATTGCTGTCTTAGACATGACATAAGATTAGAAATTCGGACAAAGAATATTTCGCTACAATTTATCGAGGGTCGTGACATATTAATTAATTTTGGGAGTGATTTATAGGCCCCTAAACCATAACAGGGAGTGTAGTAAGCTGTTATGGGACGAAATTCATAAGGCATCTAGATATGAAAATATTGTGTTAATGGGAGATTTTAACTTTAGACAAATTGATTGGAAACAATACGACAGGAAATCTTGAGTCTAGTGACTTTCTTGATGATGCGGTTCAGGACTATTTTTTGACAGAAGCAACTAGAGGAAACAATCCGCTTTGACTTGGTTCTTGCCAACAAAGAATCACTAATTAATAATCTTGAGGTTAATGATGAGCTTGGGAAAAGTGATCACAAATCACCTAGTTTCAATATATCATAGAATTACCCAGATAGCTGCAATCAAATCTCTGTCCCAGACTTTTGCTTGGCCGATTTCATGGAACTGAGAAATTACTTGCGTGGGCTAAATTGGGATGACCTGACTATGGGTCAGGGAGGTGATCTTGGTTGCCAATATGACTTTTGTTCCGAGTAAGGAAATTAGATGTAACAAAAATGATCCCAAATGCATGAATAGATTAAACATCTCATTGGTCAAAAGAGGCATTTATAGGCGTATCAAGAGAGGGGATGGGCAGTTATGAAATCAATATTCAATTAGAGAGAAATAAACAAAAGGAATAAGAAAAGCAAAAAGGGATTATGAGGCAAAGGTCGCAAGGGATTCGAATACTAACCCAAAAGGGTTCTTTCAGGTGTACAAAAGTAAGCTTAGGGATAAGATAGGCCCACTTAAGAGTAACTCAGGTCAGATCACTGACAGTGATAAGGATGTGTGAAATTTTTAATACTTGCTTTCTCAGTTTTTACCCAGGAAAATACTAGTGAAATTCCTGAAATAATAGATTATGTAGAACAGGACGATAATAAACTATGTACGATTGCAGTAACCAGTGACATGGTCCTCAGACAAATAGAGAAATTAAAACCTAACAAAAGTTTGAGTTATTGGGTCGTTCCTGGTAGTGGGGAGCAATAATAAGGCTTCAGAGGCATTTTGCTTTATTTGCAATGTCGTTGGGTACACTGTTAAGTGCCCATAGCCCGGGAGGGCCATGCCTGCGAGAGGAGAGAGGAGTAGGCCTGTTGTTTGAGTGAAGGCTGCTGAGTGAGTGAGGTAGAGGTAGGGGTGGGCAGACTGGCATGCCCACCGAAAGGCTTTGCCTCGTGGAAACTGTGGGAATTAGGCATGTAAGCTCCACTGGCTACACAAATCCCCAGGCCTGATGAACTGTTTGCAAGGGTGTTAAAGAAATATAAAGAGGAACTTAGCATACTTTTGGCTAATCTTTTCAACATATCAGTACAAACTGATAAGTGGGAAAATGGCAAATGTAGTACCCATTTACAAGGCAGGTGACAGGTCCTTAGCTTCGAACTATAGACCAGTAAGCCTTACCTCCATAGTGGGAAAATTCATGAAATAAATAATTGCCGAAGCAATTCGTAGCCATCTTGATAGGCATAAACTGATTATTGAATCTCAACACTTTTACTCAACACGAATTTACCAACTTTTCTCGCTAAGGTGTTTGAGGAGGTAGATCATGGTAATGAATATGATGTTGTGTATATGGACTTCAGTAAGGCTTTCGATAGAGTTCCACATCAGAGACTTGAGGAAACTTAAGGCACATTAGGAGGAGAAATTTTTTCCTTGGTAGAGGCACGGCTGACAAATAGGCAACAGAGTTTGCATAAATGTGGAGAAATCAGAATGGGGGCACGTCACAAGCGGTATTCCACAGGGGTCAGTGTTGGGCTCATTGTTGTTCACAATTTACACAAACGACATAGATGAGGGAAGACATAGCAGCATAAGCAAATTTGCTGATGACACCAAAATAGGCAGACCAATTCATTCTAATGAGGACACTAGACCACTCCTGGATGATTTGAATAGACTGATGCAAAGGTTGGAGAAGTGGCAGATGCAGTTTAACATTGTGAAGGCTTACTCAGCCCTGTAACAACTTGAGACAGTACACTTAAATATGAAATATTAATCCTACATTAAAGAAAATGAAAAATGAAAAATATAAATAACTTAATTCAACGCTAATATTTAGGGGTGTCTGGTGTTGGTGACACCGTGTTGTTGAAATCGTAGCCGTTGCTGATGAGGGGGGGGGGTCGCAGGTGTTGGTTACGACCCACTGGCTAGTTCTTCACAGTAGATAGGGCCTTGAGTATAATACCCCCGATGACAGGAAAGCAGGTTCTTTACCGCTGCAATGCTGTGGGGTTACGTCCTGCAATTTCATACAGGTGCACAGATAATTAGATCCAAAATGGGGAAGTCTCTGGACGATAATCCATTTCCATCCGTTCTTCTCGTTGATTGTCAGGTGACCCTCTCTGACATCCAAGCTGGAAAGATAGACAGGTTACCCACTGCTTAAATAATCACTATCCATGGTAAGTACGATATTTAAAAGATGTGGTGATTATTACAACAGTCAACATAGAGCAAGGCTGAAAAGACTAAGTTTATTATTGATCAAAAGTGAAGCTTTCAACCAATAAATCCACTAGAATACAAGGCAGGCATGTACTTATAGTAGAGTTGGGAGCTGTGAGTCGAGTGATTTACTGTTTGACCAGAGCCCCACACGTCACCTTTCGGGGGGGGGGGAAGAGGGAGGGGAAGGGATAGTGGAAGCTAGACTGACCCTACCTTAACAAGCAGCCAGCAGTCAAACTATCACTTTCAGGGAGGGGGAGAAAAGGCGGGAAAAACGGGAGCTTGACTTACCCTACCTTAACTAGTAGCCGGTAATGAAACTATTGTTACTATATTGCTACTCCTATCTATTAAACTTTTCCCTCACAAACATAGACAAATACAAAGTTCTAAATGTTGCAGAGGAAAATACCCATGCCACATATAAACTAAATAATGTAGATCTTAATACTACTGATTGTGAAAATGATTTAGGAGTTCTGGTTAGCAGTAATCTAAAACCAAGACAACAGTGCATTAGTGTTTTCAATATAGCTAACAGAATCCTTGACTTCATATCTAGATGTATAAATAATAGAAGTCCTATGGTTGTTCTTCAACTCTATATATCCTTGGTCAGGCCTCATTTAGATTATGTTGCATAGTTCTGGACACCGTATTACAGAATGGATATAAAATGCACTGGAAAATATACAGGGGAAGATGACAAAGATGATCCCATGTATCAGAAATCTTCCCTATGAGGATAGACTGAGGGCCCTAAATCTGCACTCTCCCGAAAGGGAGGAATAAATAAAGGGGATGTAAATAGCGTGCTGAAAATTTCCAGCCAAGACAGGACTCGCAGCAAAGGTTTCAAGTTGGAAAAATTCAGATTCAGGGAGGATATAGGAAAGCACTGGTTTGGTAATAGAGTTGTGGATGAGTGGAACAAACTCCCAAGTACAGTTATAGAGGCTAAAATGTTGTATAGTTTTAGAAATAGGTTAAATAAATATATGAGTGGGTGTGGGTGGGAGAGTTGGACCTGACTAGCTTTTGCTACTGGGTCTGAGTAGTGAAGATTTCTTCTGTACGGTCTCTCAAAGGATGCCGCCTTTTCACACCTAGGTATGGTGTGAAAAATCGCACCTATCTGATAATGACCCTTCTGGTCCATGTCGCGCCCCCACCCGTGCCCACGCCCGCGCCTACCCTCGTCCCATCCTCCCCATGGCACCCCGCATCCCACGACGCCCTGCAACGCCCCTGCAGCACCTTCTGCAGCGTCCGCCGGATCGCACCTGCCCCCCGAATTTTTTTCCAATTTTTTTTTATTTTTTTTTTAATTTCATTTTTTTTGCTCTCCATCTCCTTGGATGAACACCCTCCCCCCACACCTCCCACCATCCACTTCTACCCTCTATGTCCAAATATTCCTGCTCTACTTCCTTGGATCAAGACCTCCCTCTACTTCCACTACTACCTCTACTTCTACTACCACGGTCGAGTGCGGTTGTGCTCTGCACCCCTCTGCTGTTTTCATGCGAGCTACCTTGTATCAACATGGCGCTGAGTGTGAGGAGACGTGTAAATACAATTGGTATTGAGCTGCTTCGTGGGCGATTCACCCTCTTCAGCGCAGGTATTACTCCCAACAATCATTAGGGAGACCTATGGAATCCAAGACGATGGGTGTATGGTGTAGCCCTGAATGGGGCTTACAGAATCTTCGTCAAACTGAATTCCACGTCCATATACGAGTCTTTGGTGACGAGATTCCAAGACGTGAGTCTTAACGCTACTCCAGCTGTGAAGGTGCGTTTGATTGACGTATCTCGCCACTTTACGTGGTTAAGATTCGTAATGTCCCATTTGAGGCAGATGAGCTGACATCAGGAATGTTTTTGAGGCATATGGGACCGTACATCTGGCACAACAAGCAAGTGGACGGCAGGTGCTTACATGGGCCTCTGGAGGGAACCTTTTCCCTGAAGATGACTCTGAGACATCCCATACCGTCTTATGTCGTGTTGGAGGACTTCAGGACGCAAGTTATGGTATCGTATGCCGGACAGAGATGTACGTGCAGAATATGTGGGGCGTACGACCATATGGCGGCAGCGTGTGTGAAGCTGAGGAGGGCGCCTGCACAACTGGTGAAGCACCATTACCAGCGTGATAGCTGTTGTTGAGAGCCCCACGCGAAAGCAAGGGCTTGGGCGCTTGTGGAGTGAAGAGGTGGAGGATTTCAAAGAGGAGACTGGCGTGTGTGAGGTAAGCTGTGACGTAAAAGGATCTGTTACTAAGCAAGGGAAAAGTACAGAAGTGCAAGTGCAGGAGGAGGTGCAGGCTCTAGAGGAAGAGCTTCAGGAAGTGTTAAGGACATTGACGCCGCCTGCAGAGGATGTTGTTCCTGAGCTGGTGAGAGGCATGGCGTTGCCTGTAGAGAATGTAATGATAAAAGCCATAGCAGGGTTAATGGGCCAACTAGTAAGCGTGAGTTGTCGCCATGTGCGGTGGAACGAGGCGTGGTGGAGGTTGAGGTACATCGTGAGGGAACCTCATTAGATAACATGGATGTGGAGGGCATCACGAGGAAGAGAGCGGCGGCGTCAGACTCAGATGATGTCCTGACGCCGGCGCAGAGGTCTGGGAGGAAGGAAGAGCACTGTCGAGGTAGTCACGATAAGAGGCATCGCAAAAAGGGGGGGGGTTGATGGTGTGAAGCCTTGTACTGGCGCTGGGGCAGGAGCCCTGGATGAATGAAGCGAGGAGGAAAGGTGGAAACTATAAAGAGGCCTTAGGTGTATGACTGTGAACGTAAATGGACTGTGTAATGATGTGAAGAGGGAATGGTTTTCGAATGTTTTCTGTATAAATATAGGGTGGATGTAGTGTTCCTGCAAGAACACAATTTCAAGGAGGGAAGAGTGCTCGAGGTGGAAGGGTTTCGGGTCATGACTCTGCCATCTGTACGTCTGAAAGGTGGTGTGGGTATATTGATCAGGGAGGCGAGCCCGTTTGTGTTGCTAAGAAGTGAGGGGGGAGGGGGAAGAGTATTGCGCATGGATGGGTGGTGGATGGGGCAGAGGGTATCTTTGTAAGTGTGTATGCACCAGCAGAAAATGATGTGAGGGTAAAAAGGGATTTTGTATGTGAAGAACTAGTTTTCTTCTTACGTGGTTTACCTGCGGTGGCCATCGTAGGTGGGGACTGGAACTGCATTATTAGGAGGGCTGACATGGAACCAAAAGGGGCGGGACACGTGTCGCGGCCTTGCGAGATCTTTTGAGGAATATTCAGTTGCGGGATGCGGTTGGAGGAGGGCGTGGGAGGTAGAGCACACGATTAAGCAATATTACGTGAAGGAAGGGAAACGTATCAATTCTTTAAAATATGGGCTTGCTAACTATTTGGAGGATAGATTACTGGGTTGTTATGTGAAGGGGGCGGTGGCGGGCACCTCTCATCTGAGGTGCAGGATGAGAGGTTCCAAGTGGTGCGGGTACAGGCGGGGTGGAAGAGGTGTTATGGGGCGATAGACCTTCATCGTGCGTATTGCGTAGCAGAAACAAAGACAGCAGGCAATGACTATACCATGGTTGAGGTTCATTAGTCGATAGGAGGGTACAGGGAGGGGCAGGTCATACAAGCTATGGAAGGAATGGGGGCGTTTGCTGATAAGTGGTATGAGAAGTACTGGCAACGAGAAGGGGTAGAGGATGGGGTTTTAGAACAAGTGTGTGGGAGTGTGGTATGTGTGGTATGTCAGTTGCGTAACAGTGATAGGGAAGCACTGGGTGGGGAAATAACTGAGGGGGAAATATGGAGGGCTTTAGGTGGAATGCGAAAGGCAAAGCACCGGGAATTGATGGACTCCCGGCAGAGTTTTATCAGCAGCATTGGAATTAAGAGGCATTTTTTGGTTAGGTTATTAAATTGCATGAAAGAGAGAGGTGAGCTGGGTGAGAAGCAGGCAACGGCTGTTGTTGTATTGGTACCAAAGGGTAAGGGGCAGCATACGCTTCGGGATTACCGGGCGATCTCGTTGTTATGCGCAGATTACAAATTGTTTGCTAAAATTTTGGGAAATCGGGTCAAGTGTGTGGTGGGGCAGGTAGTATCAAAAACTCAGTTTGGTTTGCCAGGGAGGACTATGGTGGAGGGGAATGGGTTACTTAGGGATTTCGTGGAGGCAAAAGGGGGGAGGGGGGGTTTGGTGGCTCTCGATTGGCAAGGGGCATACGATAGAGTGGATCGGAAAGCATTGAAAGCCATCCTCAGGGTCAGGGGTTTGGGGAAGAAATAGTGGGTTGGTTGAGGCGATGTATGGAGGTGCAATGGCGAGGGTACAGATAAATGGTCGATTGGGTGGGAAGATTGTAATGGGTAGGGGACTTAGGCAGGGGTGTCCTATGTCACAATTATTGTTTGCGTGCGTACAGGACCCCTTTATAGATTGATGGAGCAGCGTATGTGTCATGTAAGGGACCAGGTTGAGGTTGCGAGGGTTTGGCCAGTTTTAATTGGGTATAGTGGATGATACAACTGTTCTGATCAGGGAGGGGATGTCAATGGACACATTAGATGGGGTAGTATGAATGTTCGCAGGGGCAACTGGTATGAGGTAAATTCAGATATATCCATGGTTATGGGGTTAGGAGCTTGGGCAGGAAGGGTTGATTGGGGTAGTGCAGTTGTGAGGAAGCAGGTGAATTCGTTAAAAATTTGCGGTCTTATTTATGCAGACGATCTAACTGTGCACGCATGGAAAACTCGATTAGGATGGTAGAAAGGATTCAGGGACGCTTGGGAGCATTGCGACCTTATCATTTGACCCTTGTGCAGCGTGCCATTGTTATTAATATCTTACTGTATAGCAAAGTATGGCACGTGGCAGCCGTGTTCCCATTAACTGGCCAGCAATAACCAACATACTTAGGAAGGTTTTTAAATTCTTGTGGGGTTCGAGCTGTGATTGGATTAAAAGGGACGTGGTAATGTTACCTGTAAGTAAGGGGGGCTGGGATTGCTGGACTTAAAGCGGAGGGTCAAATGTGTCTTCATTAAAAGGGAGGTGATGAGGGAAAGTGTGGGTGGGGGGGTTTGGCCAGGATCCATAACAGATTGCAACGGATGTATACAGGAGTTGAGTTGCATGAGTGTGAAACTGTTTTGAGGGCTATGGCGTGGGATCGAGAGCCAGCAAAGGTCAAAATAGGTAGGTTGTGTAGATTGTTAGCCGGGAGGGTTGTAGCGCCTGTAGAGGGAATTTTCCCCATGTATGCATGGGGAAGTATATGGAATAGGTTGAGTAGGATGAGGCTGCAACCTCGTGTTCGGGATGTAATGTATCGTTTTCTGCACGGCATTTTACCATCGTTATGGTTCTACGGGATAGACGGGTCGTTGACGGGGGGGTGTGCGGGATATGTGGTGGGGAGGAGTCTGCTTTTCATGTAGTATATTTTTGTGACGGACTGAGGAGTGTCAAGGGGTGGTTAAATAGGGTGATATATAGGATAGGAGGTCAAGGAATTTCTGTATTGAGAGCATTAAGTCTCGACGTGGGGGTTGGGAGGAAAGTGTAATCAGAGCTGTGGGGTACATTATGGCAGATTATATATATATAGTGTGGTG
This sequence comes from Cherax quadricarinatus, assembly GCF_026875155.1. Classification (NCBI taxonomy): domain Eukaryota; kingdom Metazoa; phylum Arthropoda; class Malacostraca; order Decapoda; family Parastacidae; genus Cherax; species Cherax quadricarinatus. The sequence continues at coordinate 11,031 of NW_026506253.1, forward strand.
GATTGCGGGGAAACAGGCCAGTGAGGTGAAGAGGAGGGTGTTAGCAATAACGTTCTATAAAACGGTATGTAGAAATAAAGAAATTTATGGGAGGAGGTGGGTGAGGGATTTTTCAGAAGGATATAGGCAACTTACGATACAGGTTTTATTAGACTTGTAATATACGAGGGAGGGGAGGGTACGATTGGAAAGTGTTGCTGGAGCAGGGAAGTCATGGGTGAAAACAGGGTCGCCTCCCTGGTAATGGATGACAACAAATGTTTGCGTGTGTGTTGGATGAGTGATGCGTGAGTGAATAATGTATGGACCAAGGGTGCTAGCACCTGTGGAGCTGGCCAGGTTTTTTGTCATGGACTATACACCATTCTATGTACATAGTAGTCTTAAGTTGTATTATTATGTTGTTATCTATGTACACAGTATTGTTATACAAAGATAGTACTGTGGTGTATGTGATGTGTAGGTTTATATGTATTCAACACATGCTTGTTGTATGTTCCCTCTTCGTTACTTTTTCAATTGTCATTTCAATGTACTTTGTATAGCATTATACAACGGTATTGTTCTTTGCCATATGAAGTTTTTTTAGTTCATGTTATGTTCTAGGTTTTTGCATGTTAAGATGTACTTATAGACTGTCAGCACCCTGATATTGGTCTTCATGGCTATGTTCTTGACGTAAGTTTTGGCTGTATGGTATACAGATATATCTAGCCAGTTTATAGACGCATTCCTTTTGTGTCTGAGATTTTGTATACGGGTTTATTGTAACTGTAATGAGTCGGTTTTGATATCTAAGCTGTTTTCTTTGTATGTTATTTGTATTTTGGTATATGAAAAGCTGTAATGTTAGGAATAAGTATGTAGATGTTCTAGCAGGATTATGATGTTAGGTTTTGGTTTATTGATTAATGAGAAGGCTGGAAGTAATTGTTACATTTTCTCGTATAATATTCTTTTCAATTGTAATGAGTCTTTGTCATATGTCATGTTATATGTAAAATTTATATGTAAGTTAGGTTTTGAGTCATTGAATGTTTATATATGTCAGTTCATGACCCTGTTACTGTGGTTATTTGTAGCTATGGTCTTGCCGTAAGTTATTGTTGTATGTTATACAGCTATATCTTGCGAGTATATAGGTGCAATCCATTTGTTAGTTTATTTTGTGTTGGGTTTCTTATGTCAATGTCCGAACCTTCAGGATTGAGATCCATACTGTTTCCTTTTATTTTTATTTTTATGTATACTGTATTGGTTTTAAATAAAATATAAAAAAAAATATTTTCGAATTTTTTTTTTTAATTTCATTTTTTTTTTATATTTTATTTAAAACATCATAAATTACAAGGTAGTATAAAATATTAAATACCACAATAATACAGGATCTGAACAAGATTACGAAGAATTATATCACAAGTGCATGAGAAAAATTTTAAAACAGGGAAAAAATACATACACACCCAGGGAGGGGCCCACACATTATAAAAAATGATAAATATCTGACACATACACAAAACTTTGGGGGGGGGGCCCCGCCCCCCCCATAAAAATTTCTTTCTAAAAATTTACAGCCACATAAATTCCACACGAATGGACACAGCATGATCAAATAAAATTTTGTTACTTTAATATACTTTAAAAACTGTTATGGGGTTTAAAACTTAAGAAAAAAAGTCTGGAAATTATCCCGTCAACATTACTTTTATAAAAAAACAAAAAATATTCCCACAAAACTACAAAATCGTAAAAAAAGCAACAACAACTCAAGATTTTTACAGCATACGTTGCATCAAAACCAAAACTTAATAAAAATTCCCAAAGGGGTTTTTTGGAAAACAAATTATGTAAAAACGAATAAAAACCCTCGTCTAAACGAAAAAAAATTCCCTAAAAATTTTTACAAAAAAAAAAACCTGCAAAAATTTACATACCAGAAAAATTATTTTTTGCAAAAAACGGGTAACCAACATGGACAGTAAACTTCTATAACCCCTTTTAACTCAAGGACCTATTTTATACAAATCTTGGGCAAATAAAAAACTTGCACACAAAATTTTACATATAAACACAGCCCCAACGCAGTACTTTCCTTTCCCCGCCCCTCACTTTTCCTTCACCATCCTTTCCCTTTATACACTCTCCCTCCAAAACTAAGGGCAACCCCCCTTAAAAAAGGAAACCTTTCCTTTTTACGTAAAATTAGCTCGCCAACTGAAGGGGCCCCATTGACCGTAATTTTGCAGTGGGTCCCCGGAAAACGTGTCCTCCAGCCCCCCGTAAATAAGTTTTTTTCTGCAAACCGTTTCTATTCCTGCCGCAATTGCTCAATCCTAATTTTTCCCTTTTCCCCCCCCCGTGTCCCCCCACCCCCCGGGAAAAAATTTTACGGGAAAAATCCACCACTACAAAACAAAATCCCCCCTTTTCATTTCTCTTGAGCCCTACTTACTTCTAAATTTAAGGCTCGCAGGGTCCCTCCCTTCCCCCCCACCCATAAACCGAAAAAACCTTCGCTAACCACCCCCTAAACCTCCCCAACTTTTCACAAAAATAACCGCATGAAAAGCGTTTCCTTTTCCCATTTTTGATCGCAGGCCCTTTTCCCCCAAACCAATCCCATTGAACACAAAACAGCTTTCGATGCTAATTTTCCCCCTTTAAAAAAACCCTATAAACAAACTCCCTTTATCTCGGCATTAACTTAAGCTTTCAAAAAGCCATTCCAACATCCCCCCAATCATAAAAGGGGAAAAACCCGATACCCCCTTATGATTTCCTGCCTTCTCCCAAATCTTTAAACCAAAACCCCCACCCAAATTTTTTTTCCACCTCCCTAATCAATAACAATAACCTCAGCATACCCTCGCTTTAAATTTAAATTCTTTTCCGCCCCCCCATCCCCCTCAAAAATCCTTCATCCCTTTTCCCACCCCTAACCCCTCTTTCCCCCCCCCCCCCTAACGAACCTTTGTTTTCACATATAAAGCCTTTACCTGGGCCCCCAAAGCAAAAAGCCCTACTCCCCAACTGCGTATTTTTAACTCACCCCCTCCTTTTCTTCCCCAGCCCTCCCAAAACCCCCCAAACATAACGTAATCCCCTCCTCTAAATCCATGTTTGGGTTTTGGAGTCCGCTTTGGATACACCACGCCATACTCCAAACTTTACAAAAAAACTAATAAATTTACAGTTACCCAAAACCCGCTTTTTGAAAGGGTTGACGCCCCCCCGCCCGAAACCCTTAACCTTTTTACTGCCTTCCCCCCACCACCTCCAAATTCACCTGCCTAGCCTCCCGCGCATCTGCCATGAAATTTTAACCCTCCACAAATTTTTAGCCTACCCCACTTTTTTCCCACCCAAATAACTCCAACCCTAACCCCCCCCCCCCCACCCAGGCCCCACCTCCAAAAACCCTTGATTTTGCTCTTTTTCACCCCGCTTTCCCCCAGACCCCTCCCCGAAAAGCCCCAAACACACTTTCCACCGAAATGCACCCTCCCCTCCTCCCAAACAGAATAGGGGGTACACCCATCCCCCACCACATCTATAAAACCCTTTCCTTCCCCCCTTTTAAAAAATCCCCCTCCCCTCAACGAGCCCTTAAAAATATCGCATACATGCAAAAAATTTAATTTGAGACAGGGGACCCCCCCTGTCTAAAAACCCCCTCCATCCTTACGGGCCCTTTCCCCAACCTACCATTAATTTGTACTCGCCCCTTTGAAAGACAAATAAAATGTATAAACCCACCTAAACCACTTTCCCCATCCCCAAAACCAAATTTTCAAAAAAACAAGCCCTCGAAATTTTCCTATCTACACAGCGAATGCTTTTTTCCCCAACACCCCCAAAAGCCCTCCCCCGCTGCAACCCCCCAAAAAAAACCCCCTAAGTGGCCATGCCCATCTCTCAGCTCTGCCCGGAATCCCCACTGCCCCTTATAAAAACCCCCACCTAAAAAACCTTCTTCATCCTTTTGCCCAATACTTCGCGAAAATCCTGTATGGGGCCCACATTAGCGAAATACCCTGTCCCTTCACTCAATACCCCTTCCCCCTTTTGGGCTTTTGCGTACTAAAAACACTACACCCTTTTCCTGGTTTTTCTAACTTTCCCCCCCGTCCCCTAAAATTTTATGACCCTCCCCAAAGACAGAAACTTAATTGCCCCCAAATTGAATAATAAAAATCATTTGATATCCCATCTAAAAACCCCGCGCCTTTCCATTACTCATATTGAACACAGCCTCCTCAATTTCCCCCCTTTCAAATTTCTAAACCTCCCATCCCCATTCCCTCCTCTCCACATGACCCAAAACCCCTCCCCCCCACACCTCAATACATCGCCCTCCTCCCCCTTCCCCCACTTTTTTTGGAAAAAGAAAAAAACCCGCATAATTGCTCATTCCCCTTTTGGGAGTAATTTAGTACCTGTTTCCCCTTTTGATAACCCCCCCATATCCTCACTTTCCTCCAATTTAAAAAACCAAAACCCCCTGCCAACCCTCAAAACCCCGCAAAAAACTTTCCCCCGAAGGTTTTTCCCCCCCACAGCACAGCCTCCATTCCCCCCCCTTACACGTACTGCATCAAAACTACCATATGTTTTACTCACCAACCCGTCCGGGGTTGCACCATGTGTCCGTACTGCCGCCCCCCCCCCCTTTCCCCATAACACCCATTTTTAAACTGATATTCAAAATAAATTTTTTGCCCAAACCCCCACTTTTTACCTTAAACCCCTTCCCCTTCCCCTTTCCCCTTATAGAAACCCCCTATACCTGGCTTAGCGTGCCTTTTCCCCCCATTCTAAGACACAGGAAAACCCCACCCCTCTAGAATCCAAAAAAATTTGCCACCATTCCCCAAAAGCCATTTCTCCCCCTCCTCACTCCTCAAAAGTCTTGCATTTAATTTCCCGAAACCCGATTGTATCCTAACCAAACCTTTTCCCCAAACAAGCCCGCTATAACTGCCCTATGATAAAAACCCCCCCATCAAAAGTCCGACCCCCCCAAAACACGTACAGCTTCCGTTTGGGATAGATCCAAAAAAATCCCTTTCAGCATAATCCCGTCTGACAAACCAAAACTCAACCTGCCAAAACCCCCCCCCCCACAACATTTCCCAAAACCCCCCCCCCCAAAAACATTACAACAAGCCCAAAAATCCCCCCCGCCCCCCTCGGGTTTCCCCATCCCCCCCGTAATAACACAATTCCAATTTTTCCCCCAATTTCAGTGACTAAAGGAAACCCCCTTTAAAAAGTAAATCAAAAATTCTCTCACAAAGTTTCCTTAACTCTGCTTTTCCATCTCCGGGATTCCCCTCCCATAAAACAAACCCTCTTTTCAACCCCCCTCCCCCTCCACCCCCACAAACCTTCCCCCCCCCCTCCCCCCCCACAAAAAACGCAAAAAACTTTTCCTTTACACCACAGCAAAAACCCCCCCTTTTAAAACCCAAAGAGCCACTCACAACAACCCTTTTATCCTTTCAAAGAAACCCACAACCAAAATTATAATTGGCTCCTGAAAAGAACATAAATCTACATTAAATCCTTTAAAAAACCCTTCCACCATACTCTTTTAACCTCGGCTCCAGGGAAAAAACATTGATTCCCTTTTCCAACCTTTTATTATGACAGTAGAGGCGGGTTTTCCCCCGGGCCCCTTGGAATGGCAAACCCCCGGACCTGGCCCGCTGACTAAGCCCCGTTTGTCACCTTGCCCGTCCAGGGCCCCCCAACCCCCCCCCCCTTTAAACCTTTTAACCTTTCAGGGAAATTCAGCACCGCTACAAACCCCCCTCTCCGGGAGATCCAAACCCGGTTTCCAAGCCTTCTTCCCCGGTCTCTCCCGGGGGTTTAAAAAAGTCATCCATATCAGACTTCCCCCCCTGTTCTCTTTCGTGAAACCTCCGTCTCCCCCATGTAACCTCCCCTTCCATGCACGCTCGTGCCCTCAGCCACCACCCGTGTGGGTTTTTCCCCTCATTGCACACGGTCTTTTTCCCCTATCCCGATGAGACTGTAGCCTCCTCCCCTAGGGGTCCATGCTGGGCCCTCCTCCAGACCCCCTCCACCTCAAATCAGGAAGTTATTCAAAACCTCAACCAACATTTCCCTCCGTTTTCATTTTAAAGGGTCACCGTCATCGTTCGTCGTCGTCGTCCCCCGTCGTCGTCGTCGTCGTCCCTCGTCGCGTCCCTCGTCCCTCTGCTCAGGGCCCCGTCCCCACAGGAACGGGAGCACAAAGACCCCCCTTTCCCCCCTGCTTTATCCACTTTTCCCCCTCCAACTGTAAGATTCCTGCCTTTCGGGCCCCCATCTTCTCCTGTACCACAGGAAACCAACTGCTGATCCCCCCGTTGTTTTCATCTGTTTCCCCCCGTCCTGGTTTTCCCGTGGCACTGGGGTGCCATATTTTCAAAAAGATCCACACAGCCCCACAAGTCCGCCTCTGCCTGCATATTTTACGTATACCGCGTTTTTGGAAAATCCCTTTTTGTAAAACATAAAGAAGGGAAAGATTGCCGTTTAAAGTCATCTTCAAAAAGAAGGGTCCCCCGGCCTCCCCCATAAAACCCCAACCTTCCAAAACCCCCCCAATTCCGCAGCCAAAAATTTTTTGCCATAACGAGGAAGACCGCAACCACATCATTCTCTTTACTTTCAAAGGGCACATTCCTTACTTTTTTCGAAATTTTACAAGCTGGATACATCATGTAACAAACCTCCACTGCAGCATTTACCCGGGCCCTCCTCTTCTCGTGGTACTTGTCAACATGCTTGATTAAAAACCAGCCTTTATAAAATTTTAAAAAAAATCCCCTTAACTTTCCGGGTTTAAAAGGGCCCCACCACAAAGGCCTCTTTATTGGGGAAACCCATACACACAAAGAAAATCGTAGGGAGTAGCCCCCTGCATGGGAAGGGAAATGGGTTTGGGCCCCCTGTACTAATTCCCCCACAGACAGTATTCACACGTCTGCCAAAGTCCATCCGCCATGTTTTTATTGCTCAAAAAAGGCAAACTGGGGGCAGAAAAACAAAATTTTTTCGGGAGCGCCTGCGGGAGCACGTTTCCCCTCAGGCCCCGGAAGCGAAGAGGGGCAAACCCCCAAAACCCTCCCCCTTCTACCCCCTATGTCCCCAAAAATTTCCGCTCTACTTCCTTGGAAACAAAACCCCCTCTACTTCCCCCAAAATAATTTTTTGATTTTTTTTTAATTTTATTTTTTTGGGTCTCCATCTCCTCGGATCAACACCCTCCATCTCCCTCCCCTCTGGTTTTTAGTGAATTTTAGGGGATTTCTATAAAATGGGTTTAGCTGGTGATGCTGATCTTAGTTTCTGGTGTTTTTTTGACATGTTTTGGTATAATCAGGGGTTTTTTTTGGGGAGTATCGAAGGTGTTTGATGGTGTTTTTGAAGGTGTTCAAATGATGTGCAGAGTATTTTTTTGAAGATGTTCAGTGGTGTTTTGGGTTTGTTCATTTTTTGGTTCAAAGTTAGTCAGTGTGTTTCCTGACGAACCTAACCTAACCTAACCTAACCTAACCTAACCTAACCTAACCTAACCTAACCTAACCTAACCTAACCTAACCAAACCTAACCTATCTCCGACAGTATAATAAACTGTCTGCTGGGGGGAATAATGTGTAAATTTTTTTTTATTGTGGTAGGTTTATGTATATACGTGTTTTTAGGGTAATATATATATAAGACCTAATTACCATCAATGACTTTTGGGGTTTTTGAGTGGTAGGGCAGACACATTAAAAATAGGCTTTGGGGGGGGGGGTTGAAGGTCGTGGTAGTGTCTTAAATCCACCACCGTGCCGATTTTAAAATAAACCATAGGGTATATGAGGGTAGGTGGATTGTGCTCAGGGTTGGATTGAGCCTCGGTTCAACATTCCTTGTATTGGGGGGGGGGGGGGGGGGGTCAGCCGTTTAGCGGGCGGGTTTGGCTATATATTTTGCATTGAAGTTTTTAATGTTTTAAACAAATGTAAAGAGATTTCACTGTGTTCTAAGGTGAAATGGCACGTTTTCAGGGGGGGAGGGAGTGTAACATTACTGGGGGTGGTTCTTTTTTTTTTATATCCACCTTTTCTTGAACACAGTACACAAGCGGTGTTTGTTTTGAGTCACCAGTTTCTGTCATTAAATGGCTTTTTTCATTTTGTGTATCCATTTTGTTTATTGTTTCATTGCCTGAAAATCTTGTTACATATTTTTTTGTCCCACATATTTTTTCCTGAGTTTTAAATAAAATAAAAAAAAAAATTTGTAAAGTTTGGGAGAATGGGGGGGATTTTGGGGTGGATGAGATGTAATTTGGGTTAATGAAAGTGTAAGGTGAATGAGAATGCAAATTGGGGGGTATTAAAAAGACAAAATTTTATGCGATTTAGAAAAAGTATAAATAGTTTTAGTGATTTGAGTAAGCAATCTTTTTTTAGTGACTTGGTTAATGTTTTAAGAGAATGTTACAAAATGGGTTTGGCTACATTTTTCTCGGGGGACGTCCCCAATTAATTTTGGGGTGTGATTTAAGGCCCCCCAAACCTTGATAGAGAGTGCAAAGCGTTATGGGACAAAATTCAAAGGCATCTAGATAGAAAAGTGATAAGGGAGATTTTTAACTTTAAAAATTGTTTGGGAACAATATGAAGAAATCTTGAGTCGTGATTTTCTGATACATTTCAGGTTCTTTTTAGAACGGGTTTTGGACAGAACCAACAAGGAAACAATCTGCTTGATTTGGTTCTTGCCAAAAAAAATTCACTAAAAAAATAATCTTGAGTTAATGAGACTTGGGGAAAGTGACACAAACACTTAGTTTCAATATATCAAAAAATTACCCAGATATCTGAAAATCAAATCTGCCCCACTTTTTTCGCTTGGTCATTTCAGGGACTGAAAAATTACCTGGGGGGCAAAATTTGGGGTTCCTGCCTTGGTCGGGTGGGGTGACTGGTTGCCAAAGACTTTTTCAGAGCATAGTTCAGCTGCCAACAACTTTGTTCCAGTAGGGAAATTAATTAACAAAATTATCCCAAATGGATAACAATAGATTAAAACATCTCATTGGTCAAAAAACAAAATTACCCAAAGGGATGACAATAGATTAAACTCTCTTTGGGTAAAAAGAGAGGCAATATGGGCGATCAAAAGGGGGGGATGGCATTTAAGAAACAAATATTCAATTAAAGAGATAAACAGCTAGAAAACCCGGGATTCTTGCTACCCTACTTACACTTTGTCACCTTCACAACACCACTGCATATATATAACAACATCTAGATTTTCTCTTTTTTTCTAAATAGCACTTTTTTTTCTTTATTTCTTCTATTGCCCAGGGGGAAGGGAAAAGAATTTTTCCCCTCCGAACCATGCGTGTCGTATGACGACTAAAATGCCGGGAGAAAGGGGCTAGTAACCCCTTTTCCTGATACATTTACTAAAAAAGAGAAGAAGAAAAAAATTTTTAAAACTGGGGTCTTAAAAAGTCATGGGGTTAGTGCGGATGACAAAAACAGATGATTTCTGATTTTTTGAATGAAAAAAATTTGGGTGCCTTGCTCTAAAGCGAAACAAAGCTGAAGGGGGGAGGAGAGTTTCGTGGGGGGGAAAAAAATGGATTTAAATTTGGATATCGAGAGAGTAAAGCAAAGGGAAGGTAGCGTAATTTTAAATATATTAGGAAGGGAGAAAAAAAGAATATGAAAATGTAAAATTTAAGAATTATGTGGATTTAAAATAAAGGGGGATGCGAGAAGGGTCATAATAAGCGTGTATCACCTGGAGAAGGAGGAATGCGAGAGAAGAGAGATTTTTGGGGGATTTAATGAAGTAAGGACCTTGACTAAGTGAAATAATTTTTGGTAGGGAAACCCGAATGCAAATAGGGGAAAAATTTTAGAGAGGGTGTGGAAGGAAGTTTGGGGTGCCAGGTAAATGATAATGGACCCTTGATTGAAATTTGATAGAAAGGGGTTTAGTTTTTAGTAATACATATTTTAAGAAAAAGAGGATAAATAAGTTTAAAAATTGATGTGGGCGAAATGAAAGTTTTTGGATTAGTATGGTAATAAAAACTGTTGAGTAGACTTCAGGATGTACATGTTTATAGAGGGCCACAATATACAATCACTTTCTAGTTGTAGCACACTGAGAGTAAAAGGAGAGGGGGACAAGGGAAAAAAAGCACAGGAAGAGGAGGTAAAGGTTTATAAAAATAAAAAGGAGGCATTAGGGTAAATATAAAAAAGTATTTGGGGGATAGAGGCTAAGAGAGCATAGGGAAGGGGGCAAGAGGGATGGGGTAGGGTTAAAAATGTAGTGTTGAGTGTTCACAAAATTTGTGGTTACAGGAAAGTGGGGCAGGAGGGAAAGGAGCGTTGGGAATGAGATTTTAAAAGGTAGTAAGGGGGAAAAAAAATTTGCATATGAAAGTTTTTTCAAAGTAGAAATTATGCAAGGAAGGAAGAGTATATGGAAAAAAGAAGAGGCAAGAGAGTGGTGAAGCAATGTAAAAAGAAGCAAATAGAGAGGGGGGAGATGTTTATCAACAAATTTTGTTAAAAAAAAAAAAATTTTTGGGAGTGAGATTAACAAGTTAAGAAAGCCAAAGAACAAATGGTTTTTGTCATTTAAAAAATAGGAGAGGAGAGTTATTAAAGGGAGAGTTAGAGGTATGGAAGATGGAGGGAAATTTTGGGGAATTTTAAAAAATTTTGATAAAGTAGGAACTGTGATTTCCGTGATAGGCAAGGGGGAATAACTCTTGTAGAGTGGGGAAGAGCCTTGTGAGTTGGGGAATTCGGAGGCAGTAGGAAAATGAAAGGGGAAAGGGCAGGGGGATTGAGGATAAAGAAAAAAATGTTAAAAGCAGGGGGGGATATATTTTTTGGAGGGGTTGTGCAATTTATTTAAAAAAAATGTATGGAAGGGGAAGGTACCTGGGATTGCAAGAGCATGCATATTTCCTTTTTGTATAAAGCAAAGGGGATAAAAGAGAGTGCAAAAATTATAGGGGGAAATTTGTTAAAAGGTCCGGGGTAAAGTTTTAAGGTAGAGTTATAATTGAAAAATTAAGAGAAAAGGCGGAGAATAGGAAGCGAGAACAAGGGGCTTTAGGGAAAAGGTAGGGGTGTGTGGACCAGGTGTTTTTCGTAAACATATAAGGAACTATTTAGATAAGGGTAAAGAGGTCTTTGTGGCATTTAGGATTGGAAAAGGCTATGACAGGGGGGAAGGGGGCAAAAGTGGGAAATTTTCAATTTTGGGGGGTTTGGGGGAAGGGTTTCTGAAAAACATGAAGAGTTTTTACGAGGTATGGGCTCAAGTTTGAGTAGTAGGAAAAGGGAATTTTTTTTCCCAGAAAAAATGGCCTTAACAAGGATGGTGACACCGGGTTGTTTAATATATTTATAGATTTTGGGTTTTAAAGAAGAAAAAGCGAGGGTCTTGGCAAAGGGGGTGGAGTTAAAAAAAAAGAATCACCACAAAATGGATTGTCACAGCTGCTCTTTTGCTGAGACACTGTGCCTTGGGGGATTCTGAAGAAAGTTGCAGAATTGGTGGATAAATTTGGAAGGGGGTTTCAAAAAAAGAAAAATTTAAAAGGGGAATACAGAAAGAGTAAGGTTATTGGGGAAAAAAAAAAATTAGGTGATGAAAGATTGAATACAGATTGGAGGGGGAGAGTATGGAGAGGTAACGTATTCAGATATTTGGGGGTGGACGGTCAGCGGAGGGTCTAAAAGATGAGGGGAATCAAGAATTTATGAGGGGAAAAAAAGTGAGTGGGGGACTTAGGAGTCGTGGGGCAAAAAAATTGTCCTTTGGAGGCAAAAAGGGGGAAAGTAGAAGTAAGTTTTACCACGCTCTTATTGGGGGTAAGCGGGTGATAATGTTGCAGCGAGGAGAAAGGGGTGGGGCAGTGGAATGCCGTCGAGGAATGTGTGGTGTAATATAATGCAGAGAATTCGTAGTTTGGAATAGGAGGGGGTGCGGGTTACCAAAAACTTTTTCCAAAGGGGCTGAGGAAGGGTTTTTGAGGTGGTTCGGACAGTAGAGAAAGGACGAAACAGAATGACTTTAAGAGTGTAAAGTTTTTTAGTGGGGGAAAAGGGGGTAGGGGGCGGCCTAGGGAAAAATTTGGGGGGAGGGGGTAAAGGGGGTTTTTTGTGCGAGGGCATGGACTTCCGCAGCATGCTGAGCGTTTTGATAGGAGGAATGGGGACAAATGGTTTTTTAAACTTGACTCGTTGGGTGTGACAAATAACATTTATGAAGGGATTCAGGGAAACCCAGGCCGGGCTTGAGTCCTTTAGATGGAAGTACAGTGCCTGCACTCTGAAGGGGGTTTAATGTTGCAGTTTAAAAAAAGAGTTAAACCCCTTCTGCAAGACAGTGATGGGGGAATTATGGGAAAGTTTTTCTTTTTTGGGCCCCCCTCCTTGGGGAATCGCCCGTGTGAAAATAAAAAATAATAAATAAAAAAGGAATAAAAAAGAAAAAGGGTTGAGGCAAAAGGGCGCAAGGGATTTAAAACTAACCAAAAGGGTTCTTTTTAGGTAACATAAAAGATTAGGGACAAATTGGCCCACTTAAGATAACTCTGGCGATCATTGACTGATAAGGATATGTTGAAATACTAAATACCTACTTCCCCAGTTTTTTCCCAGGAAAATACAGCGATATTCCTGAAATAAGAACGTAGAACAGGAGATAAAAACATTACGATACGGTAACAGTGATATGGTCCCAAACAAATAGAGAAACTAAAACCCAATAAATCCCCATCCTATGAACTGTTTGCAAGGGTGTTAAAAGGGAAGTAAAGAGAACTTAGAAAACCTTTGGCTAATCTTTTTTAAAATATCCTACAAACTGGCATAGTGCCTGAAAGGGAAAATGGCAAATGTAATACCATTTCAAGGCAGGTGACAGGTCCTTGGCTCGAACTATAACCAATAACCTTACCTCCAAAGTGGGAAAAATTTATGGAATCAGTAATTGCCGAACAATTCGTAGCCACTTACAGGCACAGATTGGGTTAATGATTCCAAACGGTTTTGCAAAGGGGCGTTCCCCGTCTTACGAATTTTTTCAACTTTTTTCATAAGGTGTTTGAGGAGGGAATCATGGGAAAAATATGATATTGTGTATATGGGCTTCAGTAAGGCTTCGATAGAGTTCCCCACCAGAGGGTATTTAGGAAACTTAGGCAACGGGAAAAGGGGGAGAAAATTTTTCCTGGGGAAGGGCTGGCTGACAAAAGACAGCAGAGTTTGCAAAAGGGGGGAAAAACAGAAGGGGGGGACTCACAAGCGGGTTCCCCAGGGGTCAGGTTTGGGGCCCCTTGTTGTTCACAAATTACATAAACGACATAGATGGGGAATAAAAGCGATAAAACAAATTTGCTGGTACCCAAAATAGGGCCCTCCAATTTATTCTAATGAGACACTAGAACACTCCAGGATATTTTTAAAAACTGATCAATGGTCGGAAGTGGCAGATGCAGTTTAATTTGACAAAAAGAAAGTTCTAAATGTTGGGCAGTTAAAAAACCATGCCCCAATAAAAAAAATAATGTAGATCTTATATTACTGATTTTGAAAAGGATTAGGATTTTTTGGTTAGCATTAATCAAAACCAAGAAAAAATGCATTTGGTTTTCCCAAAAAAGCTAACAAATTCTTTTCTTTATTTTAGAAAAAAATAAAAGAATCCCAGGTTTTTTCCCTTTAAAATTTTTTAAAATCCTTTGGGTTTGGCCCATTTAGACATCTGTTCATTCTTGGCACCGTATTACAGAATGGATTAAAGCCTGGAAAACATAAAAAAATGACAACGATATCCCTGTATCAAAAATTTCCCCCATTAGGATAGACGAGGCCCTAAGCTGCACTCTCTCGAAAGGGAAATTGGGGGATATGATCGAGGTGTTAAAGGAAAACGGGAAAAAAAAGGGATTAAAAAGTGTGCTTAAAATTTCCAGCCAAGACAGGACTCGCACAATCGTTTCAATTTTGAAAATTCAGATTCAAGAAGGATAAGGAAAGCCGGGTTTGGGTAATAGAGTTGTGATGAGTGGAACAAACCCCGAGACATTTATTGGGGCTAAAACGTTGTGATTTTTAAAAATATTAAAAATACATAATGGGTGGGGTGGTGTATTTGGGACCTACTAGTTTTTGCGCGGGGTCTGGGCAGTGCCCATCCTGAGTGGGAAGACCAACTGGGGGGGTCTTTGGGGAAATCCGGGGGTAGGAATTTTTCTAACCGGGGGGAAAGACAGGGACCCCCGCGTGGGTCAAGGCCGTTGATTTTCCTTCTTTTCTTATGTTTTTATGTTCTTAAAACTTTGATTTTTTTAGTATCTTAGAATTGGAAACTCGGGTTTTTGTGGTGACTTAGATTTTGGAGATAAACGGGTTAAAACAAGGTTTTTTGGGTGTGACTCACTGACACCAAGAAAACACGGGTTGGAGTGTGACGCCCATGGTACCCCTATCTTGTGGCATGATTGTTTAGAGGTTAGTGTATTGATATTGGTAAAATTGTAAGGAGTTGGTGATTGGATTTTGTGTGAAAGTTTAAAAAATGATGTTTTCTGCGATCTTGGGGGTTTTGAGGTGAGTGATCAGGATTTTATTGAGGGATGTTTTATTTTTTTTTTTTTTTTTTTTTTTTTTTGTATTTCATGATAGTTTTCATTTGGTGGTGACCGTTTTAAGTTTTTCATGTTGTTTAAAAATTTTTCAAAGTGTTGAACTTTTCAATGTTTTATAAATTTTTTGCGCTCATTATGCAAAACTGAGGTGGGGGCGTTTTGGTTAAGTGATTTGAGGTGATTTCATGAAAGGGGGTTTAGTTGTGGGTAGATCTAGTTCTGGTGATTTTTTGTTGTTTGGCATATTCGGTGCTATTTTTGTAGTATTCAGTGGGGTTTTGGGATTTTCATGGTGTTTTTGTAGTATTCATGGGGTTTTGGGGGGATTTATGGTTTTTTGGGAGTATTTAGTGGTGTTATGGAGTATTCAAAGGAGTTTAATGATGTTTTTTGAATGTGTTTTAAATGAGTTTTTTGGGGAATTTTAAAGGTAATTGAGGGGGTTTTTGGGGTTTTTCAAAGTAAAGTTGGGGTGTGTGGGTGTTTTTGTGTTAGTTTTGGTAAAATGTCTCATTCTAATGAAGATTAGTTTTTGTGATAATGTTGTAAGATTTGGGGACTGAGGATATTTTTGGGGGATGAGTTGTAATTTGGCGGGGTTCGAAAATGTAAGGAAGGGTTTTTGGAGTGTTCATATAAAGTTTGGGTTCTGTGTGTTGTGTTGGGAATGACTCATGTCATAAGGAGATTTTTTTTTGTGTGTGGGTGTGGTTAATGTTTTAAAATCTGGGGAATGGGGAAGTATTTTGGGAAAAGAGATGTAATTTAATGAAAATGTAATTTTGGGTATTGAGTAGTTAGTTTAAAAATTAGCCGGATTCTCCGCCCGGCCTTTTCCAAATGGTGCCCGGCCTGGCTCCCTCTTTAGGGGGATCTTAGACCTAATCTCCCATGGGGGGCACAAGTACCTCCCTTTTGGGACAACTGCCCCCGGCCTAGCCACAAGCAGGCCTTTCCCGGTCTCCATCCCCGCCCCAAGGGGGGGAAATGGGAATGACAGTCTTATGACAAACTCGGGGTCAGGGACCTACCCTCCCTAGAAGGGTTTGGCATGGTTTTCATATGAATTAGAAAATTTAAATGTTATTTGGGGAAAATTTTAAAATGATATTTTGGAAGTATCCAAGCTGTAGGAAATTCCATTTTTCTTGAAATGTTTAAATGTTTTTTGTGAGTATTCAAATTATTTATAAGTTTTTTTATGGGTTTTTGAATAATCTGGGGGTTGTTTTGATGAGATAATCAAGGTTGTTCATGAGAGAAATATTTCTTTAAAATATTTAGAAAAGGGGGTCTTCAAAATATGTTTGAGAGATTCAATTTTGTATGAAACGTTCAAAGTAAATCTGGGGTTTTCTCTAGGGGTTGTTAAAGGATGTTTGGGAAGAATATTTCTTTCTGTTTATTGAGAAAAGTGTTTTGGGGGCGTGGGGTGGTCGTGTTTGGGGTGTGTGGTTGTGTGGTGTTGTGCATTATGACTCACCTATTGTACTCACCTTTTGTGGTTTCAGGGTCGAGTCCTAGCCCTGTGTTTTGGGGTGTGTTGTGTGTGTGTGTTTTGTGCGGTGTATTGGGGTGTGTGTGGGTGTGTGTTTGTGTAATTTTGTGTGAGGAAAAGTTCAATAGATAGGATAGCGAGGGGGGTATATAAACAATAGTTTCATTGCCACTACTTTTTAAGGGAGGGTCAGTCTAGCTCCCTACCCTTTTCCCCCCCTCTTCCCCCCCCCCCGAAAGCTTACGTTTGGGGCTTCCGCAAACAGTAAATCACTCGACTCACAGCTCCCAACACTACTCTTGGAATGACAGAGAGGGTCACCTGCCACCAAACGAGAAGAATAGAAGGGACGGACTAACGTCCTGAGACGTCCCATGTTTAATCTACTTACCTGTGCACCTGTATGAAGTTGCGGATGAAACCCCCTCATCATTGCATCGGTAAAGAATCTGCTTTCCTGTCATCGGGACAGATTATTTACGGCTATACTCTGTGAAGAAACAGCCGGTGGTTGTTACCAACACCTGCGACCCCCCCACATCATCAGCAATGGCTACTGTTCAACAACACTCAGTGTCACCAACACCTGACTCCCCATTTACCACGATATACCTATATTAGCGTTGATTCAAATGTAATTTTTTTCATTTCATTTTTTTATTTTTCTTTCAATTAGGATACCCATTCATGTTTTATTGTTTTACACTTTCCGTTTCTAAATAAAAAAGTGTTTATCATTGCTGTTATTATTTCTTTTTCTGTTCATTAATTTTCCTGAGGAGGGGCCAGCCTTGGTAATACTGACTGAAGTTGTTACAGGGCTGAGTAAACCTTCACAAGTGGCGACCCTGCCAGGATCAACTCTACTGAATCAAGATTCAATTCCATCTCGAATTTTCCATTGGAACTTCAACGCCGCAACCACAGACTGTTACCACCAGCCATGAGTAATTATTCTCTATGGTAGGACTACGGTACAGTATTTAAAAGATTTGGTGATTGTTATAGTCTCAATTTATTGTAAGTCAAGTCAGGCAGGATATAAATATTTAATTCTGCCACCTTTTCGAGTTTGAAACACTTTGGAGGATTAGACTCTAGGGACCCGAGATTTTCCAGTGACAATTTGTTTCATTGAGCTCTTTATATATATCAAGGGAACTGTCGTAGGACACTCTTGATTTGTGAGTGAGAAGATTGGATGGTCAAGTGACCCCATTCTACTTACTGTTTGCTCGGAGCTGGCATAGAACCCTTCGTTTTAATTAATACATGTTGTTTTAATTGAAGTAGGGATCGAGCCCTCTGATTTATTTACAGTTTGAGCGAAGCAGGAATTCAACCCTCCATTTTCTTTAATACCCATTTCATTTCCCCTGATAGTTTAAGTTATTCTTGCAAGTATGGAGGAATACCAGTTTTGGATGAACGCTGGAAGTAAGTTAGAAATAACAGGGAAAAATTTAGAATCTTTCATTAGTGCTAAATCCAGGAAAGACTTGAATGAGCGAGAGAATCAAAAGAGAAGAGAATAAGAGAGAGAAAGAATAGAGAGAGAGAATCAAGAAAGACAGAAAGAGAAAGAGAGGATAAAAAGGAGAGAGATCGAATTGAAAGAGAAAACCAAGATAGTTAGAAAGAGAAGAGAAGACAAAAAGGAGCGTGATAGACTTGATCATGAGGAGAGAGCTAGAGTACGTGAGGAACAAGCTAAAGTATGTGAGGAACAAGTTAAATTAAGAGAACTTGAGGAAAGAGCAAAGGATAGAGAAGTTGAGGAAAAGCTAGAGAACGTGAGGAAAAAGCTAGAGAACGTGAGGAAAAAGCTAGAGAACTTGAGTTAATAGAGAGAGAAAAGGATCGCGAGCTCGAAAAAGCTCGCCTTGAAATAGAGAATAAAAAGTTAACTCTTACACAACAACAATTAGAGGAAGGAGTAATTGAACATCATGCAGCTAGTGCACATATTCCAACACCTAATTTACCTCCCTTCACAGAGGGTGAAGACATTACTTCATACATCATCAGGTTTGAAAATACTGCTACCCTCTGTGAATGGCCTGCTGACACCTGGGCTACCAGGTTAGAAATGTTATTTTCTGGTACAGCCTTGAATATCTATGCAACTTTGTCGCAGGATATCATATGTAATTATAACCTACTGAAGAAGGCAATCCTTAAAGCATATCAAAAAACCACTAATTCTTACAGGAAAGATTTCAGGTATGCCACCTTACAGCATGGCCAAAACTTTCAGCAGTTACAGGTAACACTCTTTCGTTTGTTCGACTTTTGGATAGAGAGTTCAGGAATTGATCACAGTTATGAATCCTTAGAGACTTCATGGTTGCTGACCAGTTTCCCTGACAGCTCTTCCCCACCAGATAAGAACATTCATCAGAGAACGCAACCTGATTAAAGCTGAGGAAGTTGCTGAGGCTGCTGACCTGTATGCTGAGCTCACAATTCCTATAATGACCTAAAGGGATCGAACCTTAAGGGCAATGGTTCACCTGAACCAAAGATAAGAAGCCTACAGTAGAAGCAAAGTCACCACTATTATACCAACCTGTCATCGATGTGGTGGTATCGGACATAAACGTCCAGATTGTCCTTCCAAGAAATTAGAGAAAGTTGGAAGATGTTTTGTTGACGTAATGACCAAGCACCCTCCTGCTCAGAGCAGTTAATGGTATAAAATCTCCGACATATTACGTGACACTGGATGTACGTGCATCGTAATTTCGGACAAACTGTTCCCTTACTTTAAAACCTCTCGTGTGTCCACTATTCTTTCAGATTACTGGGACGTGAAAATGCTTTCCCTACAATACGTTGTTACTTGAAAACTAAATGGTTCACTGGTTGGACTAATGCGGTACTAGCCCCAATTACTGTTCTATAATAATGGGTAACATTAAAGGTGCCGTTCTTCCTTCAGAGCGGATCTTTCGTCACCACCCGTGGATCTAAGTTTTCCAGCTCCTCTTCCTTGAAAAGTTAAATAATCTCCTTTACAATTCTGCCCGGAAGCTGCATTGTCTCGTACTGTTCATATGGGGTGGAAAAGATGATACTGCTCTCGATAGGAGGTAGCAGGATCACCTGTCCGCTCGTCTGGTAAAAGTAAGGAAATGCCTCCAGCACTCTCAATGTCTTGACTAGGACTCAGACCATAAACCCCGGCTTCTCCACCCCCTCTTCTCCCACCATAAGTACTTTTATTTTTTTCAGATTTTATGCAAAGGATGACTTTGCCAATATACAGCGCCAATTGCCCTTCACTTCGGATTGTCATAACAACAAAGTTATCCACGGGAGATACGTATCTCATAAGTTTGAATATATTAATGGTATCTTATATAAATCTGTATTTAATCTCACTCTTCAGTGATAGATTATTCCCTCCTTGTTGTTCCTAAACCATGTCGAGAGACTGTTCTTCAAATGCTCATGATTTGCCAGTGACCAAAACCCCGGGGCCCCAAATCGTAAGCCATGGCATAAGCTCAAGCCACTTATTTTGGGCCTAGCATGTACTCTCAGGTTACAAAGAAGTTAGTTCTTGCGACAGGTGTCAGGTGCTTACTGCACAAAATACACACTCCTAGTTCCTGTATATTTATTAAATCTAAAATTTCCCCTCATGCAGAAACGAGATACTCCACCATGAAAAGGAATGTTTGGCCCTTGTGTGGGGTATCTCCAAACTTAAATTTTATTTGCTGGGAAAAGAATTCATTTAGAAACGGACCACAAACCTTTGATATACCTAGAAACTTTTAAGGGAACCAACAGTCTCCTTTTGAGGTGGACATTGGCACCCAGGCTTTAAGTTCCATATTTTGTATATCAATGGTTCATCCAATTATTTCTCTGACCCGTCAGTAGAAGATTCGTTGCCTTATGCGACTTCCACATGTTAGAACTTTTTCCTCGCCTATTCTTTTTATACTCCTTGACTTAAGTCCTTGTATGGGGGAGTGTTGAGGGGAAAAATTCAATAGATAGGAGTAGCGAGGAGTAAAATAGTAACAATAGTTTTCATTGCCGCTACTTGTTAAGGTAGGGTCAGTCTAGCTCCCGATATCCCTTCCCCTCCCTCTTCCCCCCCCCCCCAAAGCTTACGTGTGGGCTCCCGTCAAACAGTAAATCACTCGACTCACAGCTCCCAACACTAAATCTTGGAATGACAGAGAGGGTCACCTGGGCCCAAACCCAAATAGAAGAATAGGAGACAAACTAACGTCCTGAGACGTCCCATTTTAATCTACTTACCTGTGCACCTGTATGAAGTTGCAGGAACGTAACCCCTCATCATTACAGCGGTAAAGAACCTGCTTTCTTGTCATCTGGACAGATTATTTATGGCTTACTCTGTGAAGAACGAGCCGGTGGGGTTTTTACCAACACCGCGACCCCCCCCCCCACATCATCAGCAACGGCTACGGTTTCAACAACACTCAGTGTCACCAACACCTGACTCCCCATTACCACGATTTTACCTATATTAGCATTGAGTTCAAATTTTAATTTTTTTTTACTTCATTTTTCATTTTTTTTTTCAATTAGGATACCCATTCATGTTTTTTTGTTTTACATTTTCCGTTCTAAATAATAAAGTGTTTATCATTGTCTGTTATTATTTCTTTTTCTATTCATTTAAATTTTTCCTGAGGAGGAGCCCGCCTTGGTAATACTGAACTGAAGTTTTACAGGGCTGAGTAAAACCTTCACAGTGTGTGTGTGTGTGTGGGTTGTGTGTGTGGTGTGTGGTTTGTGTGTGTGTGTGTGTGTGGGGTGGGGGGTATTAACTTCGTAATATGTAAAAATATTTTTGGGGGGCTTTTGATGAATTAGTAAAAATGGAGGAAAATTGTGGATTAAGAGTGAAATTGTGTATTGGTGTCATTTGAGAAAAAAATTCGTATTGAAAGAAGAAAAATTGTGAGTGAAATATGTATTTTTTTGTTGAATTGAGACAAGCGATTTGTGTGTGAATTGTGTGTGTGACCTGAATCTCTTGTTGTGTTGGTGAAATTTGTGGCAAGAGAATTGTCATAATATGTAAAATTGTGACTAGTGAATTGATCGATAAGTGGTTAAAGTTGTAAGTTTGTGGTGACTTGCATATTTTTCTTATATTGGCGAAAAATTGTAAGTATTGTGGGTGACTTTCTGATGAAATAGTTATGAGTGAAAATTGTGTTATTGTGTGGGTGCGAGAGGTTGTTGGTAGATGGGGGGGTGGATATGGAGAGGTGATGAGGGGTAAAGTTTGGGGGGTGGGGAGAAGGGGTAAGAAGAGGAACGTGTTACAATTTTAATGAAATATGGAGATTTACTGAAATTAAAGGTATTGTGTGAATATATTTTAAAAGAATGGATTGAGTATGCATATCTAGGCTTAAATTCTCTCTGTGGTAGAAATGAGTGTTATTGTTTAGGTAGAGAGAGAAGAGTTACTTGGTGTGTCTGACCTGAGATCTGTATCTGAGGTCAGTTGGTCAGATAAGACTCGCTGGGCAGTCCTCGCTCCACATATTTGTGCAGATGTCTACACTTGAGAGTTGTATGGTGTAGAGAGTGGAGGTTATAGAATTAAAATCTTAATTCGTGACAAGAGAATCTTTTGTTGTATTATGTAAAACAAAAAATTGTGGATTGTTGTGGGCAGGGCCGGATTACCGCATAGGCAAACTAGGCATTTGCCTAGGGCCCCGCGCACTTGGGGGCCCCACGGTCCAAGGGGTTCAGGAGCTCATCCATGACTGCGCACATGGTACAAGTGCAAAGGGGTCCCTACCTAAAAAGTTCAAGTGTTTGGAGAGTAAAATTGATTTTTAAAAATTAATCAAAACAAAAATAAATAATGAAATAAAATAAAATAAAAATAAATAAAGCTAACCATAGATGGCAAAACTCAACACGCCTTTGTTTACATCAGAACAGCTGTGTTTTCCCGCTAATGGCTGAGTATGGCAGATTCCTCTCCAATTTTCTGTAGTAATTACACGTTATCTAGACTTGTACTGTGACAAATTAACTGAAGTGTTGTTGATAGACATTGATGTGTATGGATAAATGTTTGTTTTCGCCTCTAAATGTTAAGGGAGGTACCTGATAGGGTTACTTGACCAGTAAAGACGCATGGACCAGTAAAGACGCATGGACCAGTAAAGACGCATTTTTGGTTAAAATACTATAAAGAAAAACCTAAAAACCGCAAACTGACTTCCGTTTGTAGGTTTTAAAAGCACTTTGTTTCTGTCTTTAAGTCTTTATCATTCAATAACAGATCTCAATTGATTGATGCTCTACATCACTTCCGTCGTAAATGCTTAGTTTTCAAGTTGCGACGGAAGTGATGTAGAACATCAATTAATTTACTACATATAATATAATGCAGAGAATTCGTAGTTTGGAAGTTAGGAGGAGGTGCGGGATTACCAAAACTGTTGTCCAGAGGGCGAGGAAGGGTTGTTGAGGTGGTTCGGACATGTTAGAGAGAATGGAGCGAAACAGAATGACTTCAAGAGTGTATCAGTCTGTAGTGGAAGGAAGGCGGGGTAGGGGTCGGCCTAGGAAGGGTTGGAGGGAGGGGGTAAAGGAGGTTTTGTGTGCGAGGGGCTTGGACTTCCAGCAGGCATGCGTGAGCGTGTTTGATAGGAGTGAATGGAGACAAATGGTTTTTAATACTTGACGTGCTGTTGGAGTGTGAGCAAAGTAACATTTATGAAGGGATTCAGGGAAACCGGCAGGCCGGACTTGAGTCCTGGAGATGGGAAGTACAGTGCCTGCACTCTGAAGGAGGGGTGTTAATGTTGCAGTTTAAAAACTGTAGTGTAAAGCACCCTTCTGGCAAGACAGTGATGGAGTGAATGATGGTGAAAGTTTTTCTTTTTCGGGCCACCCTGCCTTGGTGGGAATCGGCCAGTGTGATAATAAAAAAATAATAATTCTCCAGAAACACATAAGCCACATCAGAAAATCGTTGGTTGGGTGAAACTGAAAATTATCCCTGCATTCTTTAATTCTCATGTCCTTATCTATGGTGGTAGGCCATATATCATGCAAAACATAATGATTAGTTTAGTTATGAAAATGGTAATATAAATACCATTGTGCATTGTTCTTGGACTCGGTATGATTTCTGTTTAAGTAAATTGGAGATCAAGGAGGATGAATTAGTAAAATATTCGTAGCCCAAATCACTAACCTAATCTATGGTAAAAGTTCTGTATATGACTCCTTTCTGGTAACGTTTTGAATTTTTAGATGTGCAGCCAGAGGAAAGGGGGCTACAAGGGCCATATCCCCCCAATTGACAGAAAAAAAAATTAATAATAATTAAAAAATAATAATAATATGATAATGAAAAATTTGTATTGCATGATTACAGACAGTGATACATCCTCATTATGGCATCTCGTGAACGTGATGTTGGACGTTCTTATGCGAGTGGGTCACAGAAAAGAAAGAAGAAAATTCAAGAAGAACAGTAGGAAGCTGCAGAAAGATCACAGACATGCTCACGAAAACAGTTTCTGATGCTACCAGTACAGTTGAATCTGCAGATACGTCAGATCATACAGGAAGCCCTCCCTCCATTATTTCTCAGCCAGCATCTACTTCTTTTGTGTCTCCTCTCAATGTCTCAACGGACATTTTATCCACAGGATTTGTCTTAAAAGATCCTGCCTCATGGCCAAATGTAATCCCAGATTCTCTACGTAATGCTTTCATTGCAGAAAACTTCAGTCAAACTCTGAACATTGACTTTAGGAAATCAGCAAGGATTTATGATGATGGAAGTCGTCGTTGTTTGAAGTCATCTATGTTTTATAGGAAGCTTGCAAATTCAGAAACTGTGAAAAGATCATGGATGGTATACTCTGAAAACTCAGGAAAAGTGTACTGTTCAGCATGCAAGCTATTTCTACCAAAGAAAATACCTTCACACAGGGTTCAATGACTGGAAAAATTCCAAGCGTTTCGAGGAACATGAAAACAGCACCACTCACAGGAGCTGCATTTTAGCCAGTGTATTTCTGTGCACAGAAAAAAGGCTTATTGGATTCTCATTTGGAAAATCAAACTGAAAAAGAGCGCACTTAATTGGAGAAAAGTTCTAGAAGAGTTGTTGCTGTTGTAAAATTCTTAGCTCTAAGAGGACTTGCTTTCCGTGGAGAAAATGAGGTTTTTGGTTCGGAAAACAATGGCAATTTCATAGGGATCATAGAACTGTTAGCACAATTCGATCCATTCTTAGCAAATCATGTGTCATGCCTTGGGAATGCAGTAAGAGGCACTGTATCTTACATGTCATCTACTATATGCAATGAATTTATTGAACTGATGACTAAGAAGGTCCTCAATAACATCATAGCAGCTGTGAAAACTGCAAAATACTTTGCAATAAGTGTAGATTCAACACCAGATATTTCACATACAGATCAATTGACATTCATTGTTCGCTTTGTCGAATCCAGTGGTAAGCCTGTAGAGCGCTTTATAAAATTCATTCCTCTTTCAGGCCATGATGGAGAAACAAATGATGAATGTAGTACTGGATACTCTGCTTGAACATGATCTCTCTATTATGGATTGCCGTGGCCAGAGCTACGACAATGCAAGTAACATGTCGGGTAAATATAATGGATTGCAAGCCAGTACCAAGCAAATCAACCCACTTGCTGAATATGTGCCCTGCTCAGCACATTCTCTTAATCTTGTTGGGTCATGTGCTGCAGATTGGTTGTGTCACTGCAGTTTCATTTTTTGGACTTTTACAAGCACTCTTTAATTTTTTCTCTGCTTCAACGCATCAGTGAGTATACTCAAGTCCAACCATTCATGGAGATGTCATCAAAATCATTATCAACAACAAGGTGGTCAGCGCAGCATGATGCAACACATGCTTTGAAAGACAGCTTTCCTGCAATACGTTCTGCTTTGATCCAAATAGCAGAGGATGAAGACCAGACAGCAACTACAAAAGCGAAGCAGCCAGCTTAGCATCAAAATTGGAAGATTTTGAATTGGCCTTACTCTGTGTGCTTTGGGACTGTATACTGGAACGGTTAAATGCCACGAACAAGACACTCCAGAAAATTGAAATTGAAATGGCTACTTGTGCTAACCTCTATGCCGGCTTAGTGGAATTTGTAAGCTCACTTCGCAATGATGAAGCTTTTGAGATGTTTGAAGAGAAAGCTAAACTGCTGGTGAAAGACTACAGTTACCGGGCTGATCATCAGCGGTCAAGGAACAGGAAACGCAATTTTGAAGAGCCAGACAATGAAATTGTGTTGCTACCAAGGCAGAAATGTAAGACAGCTACATACTTCGTCATTCTGGATTCACTGATTACAGAATTGGTGAAAAGGAAAGAAATCTACCAGAATCTCAATGACAAGTTTGGACTTCTGTTAAAAATTACTACTATGCCAGATGCAGAATTGAGAGAAGCTGCATTAAAGTTGCAACAACACCTTTCAGCAGATGTTCAGGACACATTTATTGAAGAAATAGTTAATTTTTCTGGGTATATGAATCAGATTAAAGCTCCACCTGAAAAATGTGCACCACTCAGCTGCTTTGAAACATTTAAGAAATGCAGGTATCTCAGAAACCTTCCCTAATGTTGACATAGTGTATCGCCTTTACCTAATACTTCCAGCTACTAACTGTGAAGGAGAATGTTCATTATCTGTTTTGAAAAGAGTGAAAAACCAGCTCCGTTCAACAATGAGCCAAGACAAATTGTGTAACCTAGCCTTGTTGACCATTGAGTCTGATCTAACAAGAAATATTGATTTTCAGAATATAATTGATGATTTTGCCAATATGAAATCCAGAAAAAAGTTTATTTAAGAAGTACCTCATTCTCCTCCTGTTCTTCAAGATTCTCCTTTGTATGGACTGATGAAGCCACTGTGTGGCGAAACGTTTCCTCAATAAAGATACCCAAGAGTTGCACATGTGTCTAATTTATCAACATGTCGGTTCTCTGAACCATTCATCTACAAACCTGTCAGACACTGCAACTTCTTGGGATCTTAATACTTGGGAATTCTTCGCTTGCCTAATTCTTGGGCACGACCTACTTAAACATTGAACAAATGTTACACGAACTATGACTGCTACACCTCTCCTGCCAACGGTTTATAAGCTCCTTCTCAGCACGTATGCCGTATTCTATTCAAGATTGATGGACTGACCACATCGACTCAAGGTTGAGGGACTGATTACCTCATTCTCCTCCTGTTCTTCAAGATTCTCCTTTGTATGGACTGATGAAGCCACTGTGTGGCGAAACGTTTCCTCAATAAAGATACCCAAGAGTTGCACATGTGTCTAATTTATCAACATGTCGGTTCTCTGAACCATTCATCTACAGAGTCTTGGGTAGCTTGGCAGGGGTATTGGACAAGTTGTGAGTAGACCTTCTGCAGTGTTCTACGTTCTTATGTGGGATAGCGATGAAGAAGTTTCTTGGCTGAACTAAACGCTTCAACGTTCAAGCTCTCCAAGACAAGCTCAACCAGGTCGAGCCTTCAATCCAGTTCACACTTGAAGAAGAAGTCGACAACACTCTTCCTTTCCTTGATGTTCTACTCTGCAAAGCTGACCACGAACTTCGTTTTAAAGTCTATCGAAAACCCACCAACCAAAACGATCTTCTCCACTTCTACTCCACCACGACACAAAACCAACGTGGTGTAATATAGGCTTCTTCCTGCGGCCTCAGAATCTGCACAACGAGTTCCTTGAGGAAGAAGCCACTAAAATTGAACAAGTATTTTTCCCAAAACTCCACTATCCTCGTCACTTCATCAGAGACTGCAGACGGCGAGCAATTAAACATTTTCCCAACACACCCAGAGAAGACACTGCCGAAAGAATACATAGTCCTTCCCCCCAACTCCATTCAAACTTTTTTTCCCAAAATCTTTGCCAAAAATCATTCCAAGTATCACCCCACAACCAGACCATAAGGGACATCCCCCATAGTAACGGGAAAACCCCTCCATCCTTGCAGGGGATACAAATCCCTTGTAAGACGCAACAAATTATATGTGGGCGAAACATCAAGGACCTCCAAACACGTATTTCAAACACCAATAGCAAGCAGGAGACAACAAGGAATGCAGTGTACAACACCGCAATTTTCACACAACCATTTAATTACTACAAAAAACTCAGTTTTGGATGAAGGGTTTCAGAAACCGACATTTTAAAAATTGACACTGTGAAACCCCTTTGGGTATCTTTATTGGGGAAACTTTTCCCACACAGGGGCTTCATCGCCCATACTGGGAAAAACTTAAGAAAAAGGGGGAAAATGGGTAATCTCCCTCAAGGGTTTGAGGGAAGATTCCCTCATTCTCCCTGTTCTTCAAGTTTCTCCTATGTAGGACTGTGAAGCCCTTGGTGGCGAAACGTTTCCTCAAAAAAGTCCCAAAGAGTTGCACATGTTCTAATTTTCAACATTTCGGTTCCTGCCATTCTCTACAAACCTGTCAGAACTGCAACTTTTGGGATCTTAATTTCTTAGGGAAATTTTTCGCTTGCCTAATTTTTGGGCCAACCCACTTCCACATTGAACAAATTTGGACACTCCCTTGACTGCTACACTCTCCTGCCATACGGTTTTTTAACGTTTGCTCATCTGCCCTATTCTACTCAGATTGATGGACTAACCATCGCTCAAGGTTGAGGGACTGTTACCTCATTCTCCTTGTTTTTCAAATTTCTCCCATTATGGATGATGAAGCCACTGTTGGCGAAAGTTTTTTTCAATAAAGATACCCCAAAATTGCACATGTGTCTAATTTACAAAATCAAGACTTTAAAAGCCCCGAAGACAACCTCAATAAAAGAATTTCCTGGAAAACATCTTTATTTTTATAACCAACAAATTTTAACCGAACAATGGCTTCATAACATAGCTGAACCACTCCCCAAGAAACTTTTTCATTGCTTCCACATAAAACATAGAAAAATGCAGAATCTACTCCCAAAAATGTCAATACCCCTGCCAGCAACCAAGACCCATAACCCCCCCCGGTAGCACAGATCAGATTCTCCACCTGACCCCAACACTCTGAATTAAATACCCCGTACCTTCCAAAACCCCGGAGATCCTGTGTGACTTGAAAAAGCCCACTGTGTGGGTGAAACTTGTCAAAAAAGGATCACATTTACTTCATTTGTGTTTAATTTTCCCAAGGCCCGCAGGGGGACTTGATTTCCCGGAGGGGGAAAGTACATGCCTGCAGGTGGGACTTGAGCTTGGAGGTGGAAAGTACAGTGCCCGCAGGTGGGGCTTGAGCTTGGGGTGGAAAGAAGTGCCTGCAGGGGGGGACTTGAGCTGGGGTGGGGAAAAATACAGTGCCTGCAGGTGGGACTTGAGTCCTGGAGGTGGAAAGTACAGTGCCTGCAGGTGGGACTTGAGTCCTGGAGGTGGAAAGAAACAGTGCCTGCGGGTGGGACTTGAGTCCTGGAGGTGGAAGTTACAGTGCCTGCAGGTGGGACTTGAGTCTTGGAGGTGGAAAGTTACAGTGCCTGCAGGTGGGACTTGAGTCCTGGAGGTGGAAAGTACAGTGCCTGCAGAGGGGGACTTGATTTCTGGAGGGGGAAAGTACAGTGCCTGCAGGTGGGACTTGAGTCCTGGAGGGGGAAAGTACAGTGCCTGCAGGGGGGACTTGAGTCCTGGGGGTTGAAAGTACAGTGCTGCAGGTGGGACTTGAGTCCGGAGGTGGAAAGTACATGCCTCCCGGTGGGATTTGGGAGTCCTGGAGGTGGAAAATTTACAGTCCCTGCAGGTGGGACTTGAGTCTTGGAGGTGGAAAGTACCAGTGCCTGCAGGTGGGACTTGAGTCTTGGAGGGGGAAAAAGTACAGTGCTGCAGGTGGGACTTGAGTCCTGGAGGTGGAAAGTACAGTGCCTGCAGGTTGGGACTTGAGTCCTGGAGGGGGAAAGTACAGTGCCTGCAGGGGGACTTGAGTCCTGGAGGTGGAAAGTACAGTCCCTGCAGGTGGGACTTGAGCCCTGGAGTGGAAAGTACAGTG
This sequence comes from Cherax quadricarinatus, assembly GCF_026875155.1. Classification (NCBI taxonomy): domain Eukaryota; kingdom Metazoa; phylum Arthropoda; class Malacostraca; order Decapoda; family Parastacidae; genus Cherax; species Cherax quadricarinatus. Next base: position 40,303 of record NW_026506253.1, read on the forward strand.
CCTGCAGGTGGGACTTGAGTCTTGGAGGTGGAAAGTACAGTGCCTGCAGGTGGGACTTGAGTCCTGGAGGTGGAAAGTACAGTGCCTGCAGATGGGACTTGAGTCTTGGAGGTGGAAAGTACAGTGCCTGCAGGTGGGACTTGAGTCCTGGAGGTGGAAATTTACGGGTGCCTGGGTGGGACTTGGTCCTGGAGGTGAAAAGTACAGTGCCTGCAGGTGGGACTTTGAGTCGGGAGGTGAAAGTACAGTGCCTGCAGGTGGGACTTGAGTCCTGGAGGTGGAAAGTACAGTGCCTGCAGGTGGGACTTGAGTCTTGGAGGTGGAAAGTACAGTGCCTGCAGGTGGGACTTGAGTCTTGGAGGTGGAAAGTACAGTGCCTGCAGGTGGGACTTGAGTCTTGGAGGTGGAAAGTACAGTGCCTGCAGGTGGGACTTGAGTCTTGGAGGTGGAAAGTACAGTGCCTGCAGGTGGCACTTGAGTCTTGGAGGTGGAAAGTACAGTGCCCTGCAGGTGGGAATTTGAGTCTTGGAGGGGGGAAGTACAGTGCCTGCAGGTGGGACTTGAGTCTTGGAGGTGGAAGTACAGTGCTGCAGGTGGGGACTTTGAGTCTTGGAGGTGGAAAGTAAAAGTGCCTGCAGGTGGGACTTGAGTCCTGGAGGTGGAAAGTACAGTGCCTGCAGGTGGGACTTGAGTCCTGGAGGTGGAAAGTACAGTGCCTGCAGGTGGGACTTGAGTCTTGGAGGTGGAAAGTACAGTGCCTGCAGGTGGGACTTGAGTCTTGGAGGTGAAAGTACAGTCCCCTGCAGGTGGGACTTGAGTCTTGGAGGTGAAAGTACAGTGCCTGCAGGTGGGACTTGGGTCTGGAGGTGGAAAGTACAGTGCCTGCAGGTGGGACTTGAGTCTTGGAGGTGGAAAGTACAGTGCCTGCAGGTGGGACTTGAGTCCTGGAGGTGGAAAGTACAGTGCCTGCAGGTGGGACTTGAGTCTTGGAGGTGGAAAGTACAGTGCCTGCGGTGGGACTGAGTCTTGGAGGTGGAAAGTACAGTGCCTGCAGGTGGGACTTGAGTCTTGGAGGTGGAAAGTACAGTCCCTTTGCAGGTGGGACTTGAGTCTTGGAGGTGGAAAGTACAGTGCCTGCAGGTGGGACTTGAGTCTGGGGGTGGAAAGTACAGTGCCTGCAGGGGGGGACTTGAGTCCTGGAGGTGGAAAGTACAGTGCCTGCAGGTGGGACTTGAGTCCTGGAGGTGGAAAGTACAGTGCCTGCAGGTGGGACTTGAGTCCTGGAGGTGGAAAGTACAGTGCCTGCAGGTGGGACTTGAGTCCTGGAGGTGGAAAGTACAGTGCCTGCAGGTGGGACTTGAGTCTTGGAAGTGGAAAGTACAGTGCCTGCAGGTGGAACTTGAGTCCTGGAGGTGGAAAGTACAGTGCCTGCACTCTGAAGGTGTGATGTTATGTTGCAGTTTGATAAGTGTAGTTTAGGCACGCCTCTGGCAAGACAGTGATGGAGTGAATGATGATGAATGTGTTTCTTCTTTTTCGGGTCACCTGCATTGGTAGGAAACGCCCAGTGTGTTAAAAAATAACAACAGCAATAACAACAACAATAATAATAATAATAATAATAATAATAATAATAATAATAATAATAATAATTATAATAATAATTAATATGTGAGGAAGTAGCTAATTTATGTGTTAAAACACATAAATTAAAAACGGACCCAGGAGTCTGAGCACAACCCCTGCGCAGAGGGTCGACATACCACACATTCTTCCAGTCTGGATCACCTGTTAAACCCTCTGTGATTACGTTACCAAACTCTACAGCACCAGCGAGCACCAACCCTGTTATAATAGTACTTTATTCAGACGATCCGTAGAAATCATTATGTACATGTATGGTACACAAAAAAACCGATAAGATGAATAGTTAGACTTTATGTGCAAACATCTGGGTATCTTTACTATGATGTCTCACCATCCAGTGGCTTTAACAGCACAAATTCAAGGACAATTTATTTTTTTATTTATTTTTTTTTTATTTATTTAGAAATTTTAGCTTTAAAAACAGAGGTACAAAAAACACAGGTAAGAGCAGCATGCCAAAACCCTTTTTATGCATAGCATTACGGGCTGGCTTAAAAATTTAACTTAAGATAACTAAGCAATGATGAAATCAGTGATAAGACATTATTGTAAAAAAGATAAAATATTAAAATACAAATGAGTATTACAAAGAAGGTCATATGGTTGCATGCATTGCTGTTCATTCAGTAGGGAAGGAGTATTCTGGGTTAGGTAGTATAGATCGACACCCTGCCTAACCCTTCTAGGGTAGGGTAGGTGCCTGAGCCCGAGCCTTTAGCTCAAAGAATGTCATTCCCATTAGCCCCCTTGGGGCGGGGATGGCAGACCAGAGAGGCCTAGCTTGTGGTTAGGCCTGGGGACAGTTGGTCCCACAGATGAGGAGGTACTTGTGCCTCTTCCCATGGGAGACTTAGGTCTAAGACACTCTCTAAAAAGGGAGCCAAGGCCGGGCCACCCCTTGGAAAAGGCCGGGCCGGGAGAATACCCGGGTAATCTTTAATAATAATAATAAGGGAGTGTATTTAAAAAAAAATAACAAAAATTAGGTTTAAATTTGTGTGATTTAATTGTGGTAACATTTAGGATATACAATTTATAAGGTTCAGTTATTCAGTATTTATTTGGTTTTGAGTGAGTAAGTGAACTTTGAGAAGAGACTTGAATTTATAAACAGGTAGTGTTTTTTTTTATATTTACAGGTAATGAATTCCAGATTTTTAAAGGGCCTTTTATGTGCATTGAGTTTTTGCATAGCGTGAGATGGAACGAGGAACATCAAAGAGTGATCTGTGCCTTGTGTTATGTTTATGTGTTCTGTTGAGGTTGGCAAGGAGGGTGTTTGAGGGGAGGGTTAATAACAGAGTTAAGTGTTCAAAGTATTTTAATAAGTGGGAATTTTAAAGTATTGGATGTTTTGTATGGTGAGTAGGTTGAGTGTTTTGAATATTGGTGGAGTCTGCTGCCTGTAGTGAGAATTTGTTATCATTCTAAACTGCAGCCTTTTGTTGGGTAATTAGTGGTCTGAGATGGTTAGTTGTTGTTGAGCCCCATGCACAAATTCCATAGGTGAGACAGGGGTAAATAAGAGAGTGATAAAGGGCCAGGAGGGCTGACTGTGGAACATAGTACCGTATCTTCGATAGTCTTGGAAATTTTCTTAGAAATTTGTTGTATATGTGTATGAAATTTGAGTCTATTATCGGGGGTGGATTCCTAAGAATTTTCCCTCGTTTGCTTTGTGATAGGTGATCCGTTTATCGTTATGTTTTAAAAGGTACATCTGTAGCTCTGCTACCAAATGAATGAAGTAGGTTTTGTCAATGTTTAGTGTAGTTTGTTAGTCCTCATCCAGGTAGATATTTTTCTGTAATTCGGTGTTTACAGTATTGGCTAGCTTGAATGGGCTCGGGTGAGAGAAGAGTAAAGTGGTTTTCATCTGCAAAAGTGTGGGTTTGAGTAATTGCGAGCATTTGGTAGGTCATTTATGTATAGGGAGAAAGAGAAGAGGGCCAAGGACACTTCCCTGTGGGACACCAACTGTAATTGGTTGTGCGGAAGAGCTTGCCCATTTGCGTACACATATTGGCTTCTGTTTCTGAGGTAAGATTGAGGTAGTTGAGGGAGTGCCCTCTAATACCATGTGTGACAATTTTACATGGAGCAAGTCATGGTCAACTGTATCAAAAAACTTTACGTAAGTCAATGAAGATCCCCAGTGGGACTTCTTTTTTCTCTATTGCAGTGTATATATGTTCTAGCATGTGTATAATAGCATCTTAGTATTTTTATTAGGCCTGAATCCAACTGGCAGGGGGTTGAGAATGTTTATGGGAGATGAGGGGAGGAGTAGATTCGTTTATGAATTAATTTTTCGAAGATTTTTGAGAGAGGGTGTAAAAATTGGATATTGGCCCATAGTTATTCAACTCTGTTTGGTCTCTCCTTTATGGATCGGGGTGACCCTTGCTATTTTGAGAACTGTAGGGAAGGGGAGGATTCAATGGATTTGTTAAAGAGTGTTGCAATGATTGGTGATAGTACTTGTGACGCTTTTTTGTATATAAAGGGGGTGGTAAGGTATTTAAATCTCCTGCCTTGTTTTTCAGTGCGTTGATAATAAGGGAGACTTCGTATGGGTTAGTCGGAGCTAGGAACAGTGTGTTCGGGTAGTTGCCAGTGAGGTAGTCATTTGGTGGGGTATCTGAGGGATTTTTATTGGCAAGGTTTTGACCTATAGTGGAGAAGAAATCATTGAGTCTGTTTGCTGTTCTGGTTGGTGGGAGTTGGGGTTCATCTGATTTTGCTAATTTTATTTCGCTATGTCGTGATATCTTTTTTGTTTTCCCCCGAATTTCTGATAGGGTCTTCCAGGTCTTTTTTTTATCACCTCGTAAGTTGGATAATCTGTTCTCATAATACAATTTTTTTGCCCTTCTTATCAGGCTGGTTAGGATTGACGAGTAACATTTTGTTTGGTCTCTGGTTATGTGACCCATTCTGTACTGTTTTTCATATCGGTGTTTTGTATTTATGGATTTGAGAATGCTGGGTGTTAGCCAGGGACTGTTCAGTCTCTTAGCTGTCATCTGTTTAGTTTTTTTAGGGCAGTGCTTGTTATAAAGGTATTGGGTCTTTTTTAGAAAATTATTAAAACATTCGTCAATATCTGTATAGATTGTTAGGTAAGACACATATGCAACAGTTAGGTATCTTTATTATGAAACGTTTCGCCTACACAGTAGGCTTCTTAAGTCGAGTACAGAAAAGTTGATAGAAGCAGAAGATACTTGAAGACGATGTAATCAGTCCATCACCCTTAAAGTTTTGAGGTGGTCAGTCCCTCAGTCTGGAAAAGAGCATTGTTCCATAGTATGAAACAATATGGAGATGAAGTGACAGGATGGAGCTTATGTAGCGCCAAGAGGTGAGACGTAAATCACTAGAAGAGGTAAGAACTCAGATGTTGAGAGGTCAGGTCCCTTATCTGCACGGAGTTGCTGAACACCACAAATGAGGTAGTTGAAGTTCTGTCAATAAAGATCGAGAACCAAAACCTAGTCATTGTGGTTGTATACAAGCCACCAGATACAACCTCCCAACAGTTCAAGGAACAGCTAATGAAAATCGATTACTGTTTGGAAAACCTTCCAGCTCCATCCCCAAACATCTTACTGCTTGGTGATTTCAACCTAAGGCATACAAAATGGAAAAATGTAGCAAATAATGTTATAGCTGAAACAATCCCCGGAGGTAGCGCAGATGAAAGGTCACACACACATGAGCTACTAAGTCTCTGCGAAAAACACACCTTAAGCCAGCAGATAGTGGAGCCAACAAGACTAGAAAACACACTTGACCTTATCTTCACAAATAATGAGGACCTGATAAGAGACATAAGAATATCAAAAACAACTAATTCCGATCACAATCTAATCGAAGTCCAGACGTACATGCATAGGGGTTCTGAACAGCAGAATGCATGTCCCGGGTGAAGGTGTCTTCACAAAATACAATTTCAACAACAAGAACATCAACTGGGACCAGGTAAACCATGTCCTAAACGAAACATGTTGGGAAGATGTCTTAAATGACATGGACCCAAACCAGTGCCTTGAAAGGATCAACTTCCTGGTAGCCGAAGCATGTTCTAGGCATATTCCCCTAAGAAAGAAGAAGAGCAGGAGTAAACTGGAGAGAAAAAGACGCTCCCTCTACAGAAGACGACGAAGAGTCACTGAGCTCCTCAGGAGTGCTAGAATATCTGATACACGAAGGGAGGCGCTGACCAGGGAAGTGGAAACTATCTAACTTAAGCTAAATGACTCTTACAGGAACCAGGAGAGGCAGGAGGAGCTTAAAGCTATTAGTGAAATTGAAAGAAATTCCAAATATTTTTTCATATGCCAAAAACAAGGCAAATACCACATCTAGTATCGGGCCCTTACTCAGACAGGGTGGGACTTACACAGACGACAACAAGGAAATGAGTGAAATATTGAAATCCCAGTACGACTCTGTGTTTAGTGAACCACTAATCGGTCTGAGGATCGACGACCCAAATGATTTCTTCATGAATGAGCCTCAAAACTCCATAAATGTATGCCAGATTTCCGACATTACCCTAACTCCGATAGAGTTCGAAAAAGCCATTGACAACATGCCTATGCACTCAGCCCCGGGCCCAGACTCGTGGAACTCTGTTTTCATTAAGAACTGCAAGAAACCCCTCTCGCGTGCCCTAAGTACACTATGGAGGAGGAGCTTGGACATGGGTGAAATTCCACAGTCACTTAAAAAAACGGATATAGCCCCACTCCATAAAGGGCAGCAAAGCATTAGCTAAGAACTATAGACCAATAGCTCTGACGTCCCACATCATAAAAATCTTTGAAAGAGTGCTAAGAAGCAGGATTGCAAATCACCTGGATTCCCAAAATCTGCACAATCCAGGGCAACATGGGTTCAGGGCAGGTCGCTCCTGCCTCTCACAACTACTGGATCACTATGACATGGCCTTGGATGCACTGGAAGAAAATCAGAATGCAGATGTAATATACACAGACTTTGCAAAAGCATTTGACAAATGCGATCATGGCGTAATAGCCCATAAAATACGTGCTAAAGGAATAACTGGGAAAGTGGGGAAATGGATCTTCAACTTCCTAACAAATCGAACACAAAGAGTAGTGGTCAACAGAGTTAAATCGGAGGCTGCCATAGTGAAGAGCTCTGTTCCACAAGGCACAGTACTCGCCCCCATCTTATTCCTTATCTTCATATCAGACATAAACAGAGATATACACCACAGCACCGTATCATCCTTTGCGGATGATACTAGGATCTGCATGAGGCTGTCATCTGCTGAGGATGCGGTTAACCTCCAAGAAGATATAAACAAAGTTTTCCAGTGGGAAACGGTAAACAATATGATGTTCAATGAGGACAAATTCCAACTACTCCGTTATGGAAAACTGGAGGAGATAATAACTAGAACAGAGTATACTACTGACTCCGGCCATACAATAGAGCGGAAAAATAATGTAAGGGACCTGGGAGTAGTAATGTCTGAGGATCTCACTTTCAAGGATCACAACAGTGCCACGATCGCACGTGCAAAGAAAATGATAGGATGGATAATGAGAACTTTCAAAACGAGAGATGCCAAGCCCATGATGATCCTTTTCAAATCACTTGTTCTCTCTAGGCTGGAATACTGCTGTACATTAACATCTCCATACAAAGCAGTGAAATCGCAGATCTAGAGAGTGTACAGAGATCCTTTACTGCACGTATAAGTTCTGTCAAGCACATTAACTACTGGGAACGCTTGAAAGCACTTGACTTGTACTCGTTGGAACGCAGGAGGGAGAGATACATCATAATCTACACTTGGAAAATCTTGGAAGGAATGGTCCCAAATCTGCACACAGAAAATCACTCCCTACGAAAGTAAAAGGACTGGGCAGGCGATGCAAAATGCCGCCAATAAAAAGTAGGGGCGCCATTGGTACACTAAGAGAAAACACCATAAGTGTCCGGGGCCCAAAACTGTTCAACAGCCTCCCATCAAGCATTAGGGGAATTGCCAATAAACCCCTAGCTGCCTTCAAGAGAGAGCTGGACAGATACCTAAAGTCAGTGCCGGATCAGCCGGGCTGTGGCTCGTACGTCGGACTGCGTGCGGCCAGCAGTAACAGCCTAGTTGATCAGGCCCTGATCCATCGGGAGGCCTGGTCGTGGACCGGGCCGCGGGGCCGTTGATCCCCGGAATAACCTCCAGGTAACCTCCAGGTAACCTCTCAAATCCAGCCGCTCTCACTAGTGGAAGTTGTCGAAGTTGATTGCAGGTCTGAACCAAGATACCCTTGTGTTGCAGTGTCTGACAGATTGAACATTAAAATGGTATAAAATACCGACAGGTTGTTAGGTAAGACACATATGCAACAGTTAGGTATCTTTATTATGAAACGTTTCTCCTACACAGTAGGCTTCTTCAGTCGAATACAGAAAAGTTGATAGAAGCAGAAGATACTTGAAGACGATGTAATCAGTCCATCACCCTTAAAGTTTTGAGGTGGTCAGTCCCTCAGTCTGGAGAAGAGCATTGTTCCATAGTATGAAACAATATGGAGATGAAGTGACAGGATTGAGCTTTTATAGCGCCAAGAGGTGAGACGTAGATCACTAGAAGAGGTAAGAACTCAGATGTTGAGAGGTCAGGTCCCTCTCAAATCCAGCCGCTCTCACTAGTGGAAGTTGTCGAAGTTGATTGCAGGTCTGTACCAAGATACCCTTGTTTTGCAGTGTCTGACAGACTGAACATTAAAATGGTATAAAATACCGACAGGTTGTTAGGTAAGACACATATGCAACAGTTAGGTATCTTTATTATGAAACGTTTCGCCTACACAGTAGGCTTCTTCAGTCGAGTACAGAAAAGTTGATAGAAGCAGAAGATACTTGAAGACGATGTAATCAGTCCATCACCCTTAAAGTTTTGAGGTGGTCAGTCCGTCAGTCTGGAGAAGAGCATTGTTCCATAGTATGAAACAATATGGAGATGAAGTGACAGGATGGAGCTTATATAGCGCCAAGAGGTCAGACACTGCAACACAAGGGTATCTTGGTACAGACCTGCAATCAACTTCGACAACTTCCACTAGTGAGAGCGGCTGGATTTGAGAGGGACCTGACCTCTCAACATCTGAGTTCTTACCTCTTCTAGTGATCTACGTCTCACCTCTTGGCGCTATATAAGCTCCATCCTGTCACTTCATCTCCATATTGTTTCAGACTATGGAACAATGCTCTTCTCCAGACTGAGGGACTGACCACCTCAAACTTTAAGGGTGATGGACTGATTACATCGTCTTCAAGTATCTTCTGCTTCTATCAACTTTTCTGTACTCGACTGAAGAAGCCTACTGTGTAGGCGAAACGTTTCATAATAAAGATACCTAACTGTTGCATATGTGTCTTACCTAACAACCTGTCGGTATTTTATACCATTTTAATGTTCAATCTGTCAGACACTGCAACACAAGGGTATCTTGGTACAGACCTGCAATCAACTTCGACAACTTCCACTAGTGAGAGCGGCTGGATTTGAGAGGGACCTGACCTCTCAACATCTGAGTTCTTACCTCTTCTAGTGATCTACGTCTCACCTCTTGGCGCTATATAAGCTCCATCCTGTCACTTCATCTCCATATTGTTTCATACTATGGAACAATGCTCTTCTCCAGACTGAGGGACTGACCACCTCAAACTTTAAGGGTGATGGATGATTACATCGTCTTCAAGTATCTTCTGCTTCTATCAACTTTTCTGTACTCGACTGAAGAAGCCTACTGTGTAGGCGAAACGTTTCATAATAAAGATACCTAACTGTTGCATATGTGTCTTACCTAACAACCTGTCGGTATTTTATACCATTTTAATGTTCAATCTGTCAGACACTGCAACACAAGGGTATCTTGGTACAGACCTGCAATCAACTTCGACAACTTCCACTAGTGAGAGCGGCTGGATTTGAGAGGGACCTGACCTCTCAACATCTGAGTTCTTACCTCTTCTAGTGATCTACGTCTCACCTCTTGGCGCTATATAAGCTCCATCCTGTCACTTCATCTCCATATTGTTTCATACTATGGAACAATGCTCTTCTCCAGACTGAGGGACTGACCACCTCAAAACTTTAAGGGTGATGGACTGATTACATCGTCTTCAAGTATCTTCTGCTTCTATCAACTTTTCTGTACTCGACTGAAGAAGCCTACTGTGTAGGCGAAACGTTTCATAATAAAGATACCTAACTGTTGCATATGTGTCTTACCTAACAACCTGTCGGTATTTTATACCATTTTAATGTTCCAATCGTATAGATTTCTAGCTCAGTGTGCCAGTCAATGTTTGTTACTGCTGTTGTGAAGTTATTAATGGCTGCCTCATTGTGAAGTCTGAAGGTGACTTTAGTAGTGTCTTGGGGTATTTTACCAAGAGTTGTTATGAGGAAAGTAGGGTAGTGGTCTGTGGTATTATCTGTAATTATGCCTGATTTTAAAGGGGATATGGTGTTGGTCCAGATGTGGTCAAGTAGGGAAACACTAGTCTCTGTAACTCTTGTAGGTTTTGTTACTGTTTGTAGCAACATGCAGTTACTCATTGTGTTTGTGAATTCAGTAACGTGTGGGTCCTGGTCTTGCAGGAGATTTATATTGAAGTCACCTGAGAGTAGTAAGTGATCTTTGTTCATGCGTGCATCAGTTATCATACTTCCTAGGTTTTGACTAAATTGGCTAATGTTTGATTGTGGAATTCTGTAGATGTTTATCACTGTGAGAGGTTTTTGTGGGTATTTGGATTTAAATTTAGCTATTATATATTCCCCATGTTCATCTCTTGTGCAAGTATTAGTGATACATTCTAGTTGGTCTGAGTAGTATATAGCTGTGCCACCCCCTTGTTGGTCTGGCCTACAGTTGTGTATGGCTGTGTAACCAGGAATGGCATAGACATCTGTAGTATCAGGCTTTAGCCAGGTTTCAGTTAGTGTAATGATGGACATATTGGCATGCAAGGAATTTAGTAATGCTAGGAGGTCATCATAATGCTTGCTTAAAGATCTGATATTGTAGTTAAAGATAGTTATGTTGTTGTTGGCTCTGACAAGTGCCTTTGATTGTTCTGCTGAGTAGTAATTACAGTAACTGTTTGAATCATTTAAGTCATTAAATAAGAGGTTGGTATCAGGATCAATGCTTGTAATCATAAGATTTGTAGTGAATCTATAGTTAGAATTAAGTAAAAAATAAAGTAAATATTCTAAAGCTAAAAAAATAGCACCTGAATTATTTAACAAATGTAAAAAATAATGAGCTAAGGTAGTTTTTCAAAGCTAAAATAAAGGAGACAATATAAAAGGGACTAAAATAATTTGTGGTGAACAAATAAAGTGATGATCAAATAATGGAGCTTGGGAATATGATAGTAGGTAGTACTTTAAAGGTAATTCTTTAAAGTTAGAATTATAATATAAAATTATAATATAAAAGGGACTAATATAAGTTGTGGTGAACAATAAAGTGGTAATCAAATAAATGAGCTTTGGAGTATAATGGCAAAATAGTGAACTTATTAACTTTAACACCTGGGAATACCACCTTGATTAGTTTAACAATTGCAAATATATGATCTAAGGTTGTTATATAGAGCTAAAATAAAGGACAAAAAAATATATAAGGGACTACAATTGAGTAATGGTAAACAAGTTAAATGGACAGATAGTCACTATGAAATAATATTGGTTTAGGAGTAAGATCTGATTTGTAATATTAAATAAGTTGAGCAGTTTATTGCACAATAAAAAGTAAAAAAAATGAGGTAGTTGGTACTAGCTAACAAAAGATAGTTTTGGTACTTGCAAAAAAGTAATTGGAATATACACTAATTGCACACACAATAAAAAGTGACTAAAAAACAAGTAGTGGTAAACAAAATTAAATGGACAGGTAAGAACAATGAATAATGGTAATGTCTTGGTTATAATATGATAGTAAGATGGTAGACAGGTACACAGGTACACAGGTACACAGGTACAAAGGATAATATGAAGGTTGGAGTTGAATATGCAAACTTGAAAATTTGGCAACAAAATGTTATGGGAAGTAAAAAATAATGTTTAATGTACAAAAGTAAAACTGACTGGTAGTAAATATGGTGTTTAATAGAATTTTATTAAGTAATAATGATTACAAAAAAGTGAAAAAGTAATGTTTATTTCATTCAATATTGCACTGGTAGTTATACTAGAGGTTATATGGCAGTAGCACTGTATACCAAAGATGAAGAGGCATCACGACTACGGTGCTCTTTACCAACTCCAAAACTGAGGGACTGATTACCTCATCTTTTATATATAGTTCTACTGTCTTCCAATTATGTCCTTCAATTTGAATTGATAAAGTTACTGGATTGCGAAATGTCTACATTAAAGATTCTCAGATGTTGCACATATGTCTAATTATTCAGCATTATCATGTTCCTTTCTGGTGTTTTGTGCTTTTAGTACGGGATAATGCATGACAGGAAATGGCGGTGTCTGGAATCGAGAAAGATGGTCAGGTCACGACTGTATAGTATCCTAGTGGGAGATAAGTGATTCTCAACGCTCTCTCTCTCTCTCCTCTCTCAAGTGAAGCTGCTTATTTTAACGTAGTGTGATATTGTTTACGATGAGTGTGTGTTCATTGTCACCTGGAGTATACCTGGAAGGCGTTTCGGGAGATCAGTGCCCCCGCGAACCAGTGCGTGACCATGCCTCGCGGTGGATCAGGGCCTGATCAACCAGGCTGTTACTATTGGCCACACGCAAACCGACATACGAACCACAGCCCGACTGTCCAGCGCCTTCTGAAGACAGCCAGGGGAATGCTGGGAGGCAGTTGAACAGTCTTGGGCCCCCCTGACACTTATTGTATCAGGGGCTTTTCATTGGGAATCTGTTGTATCCCCTGCCGAGACCTTTGCTTTCGTAGGGAGTGATTTTTCGTGTACAGATTTGGGACTAGTCCCTCTAGGATTTTCCAAGTGTATACTATCATGCACATTTCTCGCCTCCGTGCCTGGAAATACAATCAAGGGACTTCAACCGTTCCAGTAATTTACGGACTTTCACATGCCGTGAAAGATTTCAGTATATTCTCAAGGGGTAGTCAGTGTGTAGGAATATAGCAGCCTAGAGAGAACAAGTGATGTGAAGGGAATCATCATGGGCTTGGCATCTCTAGCTTTGAAGGTTCTCATTGTCAATCCTAACATTTTCATAGTAGATGTGTTAGTTACATTGTAGTGATCTTTGAAAGTGAGATTCTCTGACATTATCACTACCAGGTCCCTCTCATTAGATTTATCGCTCTATTGTGTGCCTAGAATTTGTTTTATACTCCAATACAGTTTTAATTTCGAGTGTTCGCATCGCTATTGGGCCGTGCGGACGTGCTGCGCAGTAGCTCCTGATTGAGTTGGCTTTTGCGCAGTGTTGACGTGTACTTGGCTCTGTGAAGACCTGTTTGCGCGCTCTCTAGAATTGAAGCAAGATGCCCTCCATCGAGCAACTTTACCAACAGCTTAAGGAAGAATTGAGGTTGGCGAATATGGAAATTCGGCGACTGACCGAGGAAAACAAGAAGATTCGTAGTAGTCCTCCTGTTTTGAGTCCTCAGGTCAAGAAGGGAAACTGGTCAGGGCTGGACAGCAAGGAAAGAAGTTGACGATCAAGAAGACGAATGGAAAGGTAGAAGAAACGATGAAGAAGAAAGAGACTGCCGTGGAAAACTGTTGTGGAAACATCCAATACATTCTCAGTGCTACCCGACGAATGTGAGTCGACTACTGGGAACGACACGACGAAAGACATTAAGGAAGGTAAGAATATTGTTGTTGTTGGGGATAGCCAAGTTAGGTATATGGATAGGGCGTTCTGCTTGAAGGACAGGAGTAGGAGACAGGAGAGTTTGCTTTCCTGGGGCTGGGATGGAGGATATTGTTAGCCGTCTGGATGACATCATGAGAGGTATGGGAGCAATCCTATTATCTGTCTCAGTGCTGGAGGCAACGATGTTGGCAGACGTAGGAGTGAGGACCTGATTAGCAGGTATAGGTCAGCAATAGAAATAATTAGAAGTAAGGGTGGGAACCCTCTCATATGTGGTATTTTGCCAAGGAGGGGAGTTGGAAGTGAATGTTGTCCAGGGCAATTGGTGTCAATTGCTGGCTGGACAAATACTGTAAGGAAAATACGGTAACATTCATTGACAACTGGGACCTTTTATGGCGGAAATGACATGTATGCTAGGGATGGGGTTCACTTATCTAGGTGTGGGGTGTGAGCACTGGCAACTGCAGTGGAGGAGCAGTTAGGGACTTTAAACTAGGAATAGTTAGTGGTATGGGTTTTGGCAAGAAACAGTGAAGTCCCAGTGTAGTAATATTACGAGTTCTATGGAACTAGTAATAATAAGAACGAGATGATATTGAAAAGCCAGGGACCTTGGGTGATAAGGACAGTAATAGGTTTAGTAGAAAATAGAAATGAGCAGGAAGGGTAAAGAGAAAGGAGAGTCTTTCAATGTTTATTATGCTAATTGCCGTAGTGCTAGGAATAAGATGGACGAGTTGAGATTAGTTGATAGTGTAGGTAACATTGATGTATTTGCCTTAACTGAGACGTGGTTTAATTCAAAAAGTCGGGACATGCCTGCGGAATGTCATATTCAGGATTTTAAATTGTTCCAAGAAGATAGAAGTATTGGGAGGGGGGGTGGGGTGGCATTGTATGTCGAGATCGCTTGAACTGTTGCATAAAAACGGTATTAAGTCTGAAGTAACACATACAGAGTCTGTTTGGATAGAATTTTCAGAGGGGCATGAAAAACTGATTTTAGGAGTGATATAACCGTCCCCCAAACTTAGATAGGGACCAAGGGAAACTACTATGGGAGGAAATTGTTAAGGCCACAAGGCACGATAATGTAGTAATTCTAGGAGACTTTAACTTTAGTCATGTTGATTGGAATTTCTTGACTGGGAATTTAGAATCATACGACTTCTTAGAAGTATTTCAGGATTGTTTTTTTGAAGCAGCTTGTGACAGAACCTACAAGGGGAAATAACCTGCTTGACTTAGTTATGGCAAACAATGAATCCCTTGTTAATAATTTAGAAATTTCAGAGGAACTGGGTGCTAGCGACCACAAATCAATTACATTTAGCATTGATGGAAGTACGATAGTAGCGATAACTCAGTAACAGTCCCAGATTTTCGCTTAGCAGATTACGATGGGCTTAGAGAACACTTATCATCTGTTGACTGGGGTAAACGAAGAGAGCTATCAATATGACAGTTTTTGAACACTATACATGCTGCTAAAGAGCGTTTATCCCATATAAAGAAATTAGATCAAATAGAAATGACCCAAAATGGATGAATAATAGGCTCAAATATCTACTAGGGCATAAGAAAGGAATTTATAGGCGTATCAAAAAGAGGTGAGGGTCATCTTATGAATAGTATATTGACATTAAGAGGGACATTAAAAAGGGGATAAGAAAAGCTAAAAGGGACTATGAAATTAAAGTTGCTAGGGATTCTAAAACTAACCCAAAAAGTTTTTTCCAGGTCTATAGAACAAAAGTTAGAGATAAGATAGGTCACCTTAAAAATAACTATGGGCACCTTACTGACAAAGAGAATGAAATGTGCTTGATTTTAAATAATTATTTTCTCTCAGTTTTTACACAGGAAGACACTAACAATATTCCAGAAATTAATTTTTACAGTGGGCTAAAGAAGATAAAAATTATGTAACATCACAGTCACTAGTGAGATGGTTGTGAAGCAGATAGACAGACTGAAGCAAAATAAGTCGCCGGGTCCTGATGAGGTTTTTTCAAGGGTTCTTAAGGTTGCAAAATGGAACTCTGTGAACCATTAACTAATATTTTTAATTTATCTCTTCAAACAGGTGTAGTGTCTGATATGTGGAAGATGGCTAATGTAACTCCTATTTTTTAAAACAGGGGACAAGTCGTTACCGTCAAATTACCGCCCAATAAGCCTGACCTCAATTGTAGCAAATTACTAGAGTCAATTATAGCCGAGATTATAAGAAGCCATCGATAAGCATAGCTTGATTAATGATACTCAGCATGGATTCACAAGAGGCCGGTCTTGTCTAACTAATTTATTAACTTTCTTCAGTAAAGCTTTTGAGGCTGTTGACCACAATAAAGAATTTGATATTATTTACTTAGATTTTAGTAAGGCTTTGATAGAGTTCCGCACCATAGACTGTTAAAGAAAGTGGCAGCTCATGGCATTGGGAGAAAGTGCTCTCGTGGATCGAGTCATGGCTCACTGACAGGAAGCAGAGAGTGTCCATAAATGGGGTTAAATCCGAGTGGGGATCTGTAACAAGTGGCGTTCCACAGGGATCAGTCTTGGGCTCGTTGTTGTTTATAATATATATCAATGATCTTGATGAGGGAATTATAGTGATATGAGCAAATTCGCCGATGACACAAAGATAGGTAGGATAATTGATTCAAACGTAGATGTTAGGGAACTTCAGGAGGATTTAAACAAACTCTATTCTTGGTCAGAAAAGTGGCAGATGCAGTTCAATGTAGATAAATGCAAGGTTCTGAAGCTTGGGAGTGCCCATAACCCTAGTACTTATAAATTAAATGATGTAGAACTTAGCCATACAGATTGCGAAAAGGACTTGGGGGTTATGGTGAGCAGCAACCTTAAACCAAGACAGCAATGCCTAAGCGTACGTAATAAGGCAAATAGATTACTGGGATTTATATCAAGAAGTGTAAGCAACAGAAGTCCAGAGGTCATACTGCAGCTTTATACATCATTAGTAAGGCCTCACCTAGATTATGCAGCTCAGTTCTGGTCTCCGTATTACAAAATGGACATAAATTCGTTAGAAAACATTCAGCGTAGGATGACTAAATTAATACATAGCATCAGAAATCTTCCTTATGAAGAAAGATTGAAGACTCTTAAGTTACATTCACTTGTTAGACGAAGAATGAGGAGAGACCTGATCGAAGTGTATAATTGGAAGATAGTTATTAATAAAGGGGATATTAATAAGGTCTTGAGGATGTCTCTCCAAGAGAGAACCCGCAGTAATGGATTTAAATTAGATAAGTTTAGATTTAGAAAGGACATAGGAAAGTATTGGTTTGGAAATAGGGTAGTCGATGAGTGGAACAGTCTACCTAGTTGGGTTATTGAGGCAGGGACCTTGGGTAGTTTCAAATCTAGGTTGGATAAGTACATGAGTGGGAGGGTTTGGATTTGAGTGGGACTTTCACATCAGAGCTTATTTCTTGGGTGGCATTGAAAATTGGGTTGGGCACATGTTTTGTTAGTGGAATGAATAGTAAAGGACCTGCCTAGTATGGGCCAGCAGGCCTCCTGCAGTGTTCCTCCTTTCTTATGTTCTTATGTTCTTAGTTTTCCATACCGGGGTAACTGAGATAAGATTTTGCTGATATCCGCTTGGAGAATTGCTCTGTTTACTATTACTCTTTGTGTCCCATTTGGCATGAAGATGTAGATCCATCTACGTCCTTAATTTTATTGTGTTTATATCTTTCTTTCAACACACCGACCGTATCCCACCGAGGCGGGGTGGCCCAAAAGGAAAAACGAAAGTTTCTCCTTTCAAATTTAGTAATACTATATACAGGAGAAGAGGTTACTAGCCCCTTGCTCTCGGCATTTTAGTCGCCTCTTACAACACGCATGGCTTACGGAGGAAGAATTCTGTTCCACTTCCCCATGGAGATAAGAGGAAATAAACAAGAACAAGAACTAGAAAGAAAATAGAAGAAAACCCAGAGGGGTGTGTATATATATATACTTGTACATGTATGTGTAGTGTGACCTAAGTGTAAGTAGAAGTAGCAAGACGTACCTGAAATCTTGCATGTTGATGAGACAGAAAAAAGGACACCAGCAATCCTACCATCATGTAAAACAATTACAGGATTTCGTTTTACACTCACTTGGCAGGACGGTAGTACCTCCCTGGGTGGTTGCTGTCTACCAACCTACTACCTAGGTTGTGTTTATATATCTGTTTATATTACTATGAGCGCTGAGTGACCTACACAGTCACAATGTTCAAAGTTGTAATCTGAACTCTGCTTCCTATCTCAGCCCAGTGTGGATAGTGTTATACATAGGAATGTCTTAACTATACTTTCTATTCTACACACATAAACATATATACACACATACATACTTTCATATATACATACATACATACATACATACATACATACATACATACATACATACATACATACGTACGTACATACACACACACACACACACACACACACACACACACACACACACACACACACCTGGTCAAGCACGTCAAGAAGTTAGAGAAAGTACAAAGGTTTGCAACAAGGCTAGTCCCAGAGCTCAAGGGAATGTCGTACGAGGAAAGGTTAAGGGAAATCGGACTGACGACACTGGAGGACAGAAGGGTCAGGGGAGACATGATAACGACATACAAGATACTGCGGGGAATAGACAAGGTGGACAGAGATAGGATGTTCCAGAGAGGGGACACAGGGACAAGGGGTCACAACTGGAAGCTGAAGACTCAGACGAGTCACAGGGACGTTAGGAAGTATTTCTTCAGTCATAGAGTTGTCAGCAAGTGGAATAGCCTAGCAAGTGAAGTAGTGGAGGCAGGAACCATACATGGTTTTAAGAAGAGGTATGACAAAGCTCAGGAAGCAGAGAGAGAGAGGATCCAGTAGCGATCAGTGAAGAGGCGGGGCCAGGAGCTGAGTCTCGACCCCTGCAACCACAATTAGGTGAGTACAATTAGGTGAGTACACACACACACCTGGAGCCACATGGGGGTCCCGAAACATGGAGAGCCAAGATGATGGATGTGGTACTTGAAAACCTCATGCATCAACATGTCAGGGACACAACCAGAGAGAGAGGGGAGGATGAGCCAGCAAGACTGGATCTTGTGTTCACCCTGAGCAGTTCAGACATCGAGGACATCACTTACGAGAGGCCCCTTGGAGCTAGCGATCATGTGGTTCTGAGTTTTGACTATATAGTAGAGTTACAAATGGAGAGGGTAACAGGAACTGAAGGGGACAGGCCAAACTATAAAAGGGGGGACTACACAGGTATGAGAAACTTCCTGCAGGAGGTTCAGTGGGACAGAGAAATGGTAGGAAAATCAGTAAACGAGATGATGGAATATGTGGCAACAAAGTGCAAGGAGGCAGAGGAAAGTTTTGTTCCCAAGGGAAACAGAAATAATAGGAAGACCAAAACGAGTCCTTGGTTTACCCGAAGGTGTAGGGAGGCAAAAACTAAGTGTAACAGAGAATGGAAAAGGTACTGGAGGCATAGGACCCAGGAAAACAAGGAGATTAGTAGAAGAGCCAGAAACGAGTATGCGCAGATAAGGAGGGAGGCCCAGCGACAGTATGAAAACGACATAGCATCGAAAGTCAAATCTGACCCGAAACTGCTGTATAGCCACATTAGGAGGAAGACAACAGTCAAGGACCAGGTGATAAGGCTGAGGAAAGAAGGTGGAGAACTCACAAGAAACGACCAAGAGGTATGTGAGGAGCTCAACACGAGATTTAAGGAAGTATTTACAGTAGAGACAGGAAGGACTCTGGGGGGACAGACCAGATGGGGACACCAACAAGGAATACACCAACAAGTGTTGGACGACATACATACAGATGAGGAGGAGGTGAAGAAACTGCTAATGGACATCGATACCTCAAAAGCAATGGGACCGGACAACATCTCTCCATGGGTCCTTAGAGAGGGAGCAGATATGTTGTGCGTACCACTTACCACAATCTTCAACACATCCCTGGAAACTGGGCAACTACCTGAGGTATGGAAGACGGCAAATGTAGTTCCCATTTTCAAAAAAGGAGACAGAAAAGAGGCACTAAACTATAGACCTGTGTCATTGACGTGTATAGTATGCAAAATTATGGAGAAGATTATCAGGAGGAGAGTGGTGGAGCACCTGGAACGGAACAGGAGTATAAATGCCAACCAGCACGGATTCACGGAAGGCAAATCCTGTGTCACAAACCTTCTGGAGTTTTATGATAAAATAACAGAAGTAAGACAAGAGAGAGAGGGGTGGGTTGATTGCATCTTCTTGGACTGCAAGAAGGCCTTTGACACAGTTCCTCACAAGAGATTAGTGCAGAAGCTAGAGCATCAGGTGCATATAACAGGAAGGGCACTGCAATGGATCAGAGAATACCTGACAGGGAGGCAACAACGAGTCATGGTACGTAATGATGTATCACAGTGGGCACCTGTGACGAGCGGGGTCCCACAGGGGTCGGTCCTAGGACCAGTGCTATTTTTGGTATATGTGAACGACATGACGGAAGGGTTAGACTCAGAAGTGTCCCTGTTTGCAGATGATGTGAAGTTAATGAGGAGAATTAAATCTGATGAGGACCAGGCAGGACTTCAAAGAGACCTGGACAGACTGGACACCTGGTCCAGCAAATGGCTTCTCGAATTTAATCCTGCCAAATGCAAAGTCATGAAGATAGGGGAAGGGCACAGAAGACCACAGACAGAGTATAGGCTAGGTGGCCAAAGACTGCAAACCTCACTCAAGGAGAAAGATCTTGGGGTGAGTATAACACCTAGCATGTCTCCGGAAGCACACATCAATCAGATTACTGCTGCAGCATATGGGCGCCTGGCAAACCTGAGAACAGCATTCCGACACCTTAGTAAGGAATCATTCAAGACACTGTACACCGTGTATGTCAGGCCCATACTGGAGTATGCAGCACCTGTTTGGAACCCGCACTTGATAAAGCACGTCAAGAAACTAGATTAAGTACAAAGGTTTGCAACAAGGTTAGTTCCAGAGCTAAGGGGAATGTCCTATGAAGAAAGATTAAGGGAAATCGGCCTGACGACACTGGAGGACAGGAGGGTCAGGGGAGACATGATAACGACATATAAAATACTGCGTGGAATAGACAAGGTGGACAAGGACAGGATGTTCCAGGGAGGGGACACAGAAACAAGAGGCCACAATTGGAAGTTGAAGACACAAATGAGTCAGAGAGATAGTAGGAAGTATTTCTTCAGTCATAGAGTTGTAAGGCAGTGGAATAGCCTAGAAAATGACGTAGTGGAGGCAGGAACCATACACAGTTTTTTAAAACGAGGTTTGATAAAGCTCATGGAGCGGGGAGAGAGACGGTCTAGTAGCAACCGGTGAAGAGGCGGGGCCAGAGCTAGGACTCGACCCCTGCAACCAC
>NW_026506254.1:0-15571 GCF_026875155.1 Cherax quadricarinatus
GTGCCTGGTCCTCTACTTTTGCGTAACCTCTTGTGGGGAAACGTGTCAAAAGCCTTCTTGCGTCCAAAAATCGCATCGACCACCCCTTCTTCTTGTTTTTATTCTGTCCCCTTGTTTTAAAACTCTAGTGGGTTTTTGTGACACGGATTTTCCTTCCCTGAAACCGTGCGGGTTGTCAATTATACACTTGTTTTTTTCCCGGTCCCCCCCACCACCTCCCCTGTGATCTTCCCCAAACCCTTTGCTTCTAACACGTTAGAGATACGGGTCTGTGTTTAGGGCCTCTGCTGTCTCCCTTTTTAAAATTGGACTACTTTTGCCATTTTCCATCCTGGGGAGTTGCCCATTTTTCAAATGATGTGGAAGATCTTTGTTAATGGCCAACAATACTTCTCTCCCTCTTTAAGGGACCCATGGAGAGATGTTGTCTGGTCCCCCCCCGCCTTTGGGGTGTCAAGTTGCATAGCCTTCTTCACCTCCTCCTTGGTTTAGCCTCTCCCCTTGCTGGTGTCCCCCCTGTTCTGTTTCTTGGAGCCCTACTGGTTTCCACTTTTAAATCCCTTTTTAAATCTTGTGTTAGCTCCTGACATACCTCTGGGTCTTTTTCTTTGAATCCCCATCCCCCTTTCCCTTTCCTGATTCCCTGGTCCTTGACTGTTTTTTTCCTCCCTGATGTGGGGTACAACAGTTGGGGTCAGTCTTTACTTTTGATGCATGTCATTTTCATTTTGTCTCTGAGCCCCCCTTTTTTACTGTGCATATTCGTTTTTTGGCTCTTGGCTGATTTCTTTATTTTCCCGAGTTCTCGTCTTCTGTCCTTTTTTTCCTTCTCTATTACACCTAGTTTTTTTTTTCCTCCTCACCTTTGGGGGAACAAGGACCGTTTTTGTTTTCCCATTATTTTTGTTTCCCTTGGGGGAACAAACTTCCCCTCTGCCCTCCTTCATTTTGTTGCACATAATCCATCATTTCTGTACTGTTTTCCTGTCAGTTCCCCCTCCCACGAATGCTTGAAGGAAGTTCCTCATGCCGAGTAGTTCCCCCTTTTGAGTTTGGGTTTTTTCCCCCCCTATTTCCTCTACTCTCTCCACTTGGGCTCAACTTTGTATCGAAGACAGAACCAAGATCCTTTTCTCCCAGGGGCCTTTATACATGATACCCTCGATGTCCGAATATATGGGAAATACAATCCAAACCCTTGCTGGTTCGCCCTTCCTCTCTCTCTGGTGTGTCTCAACATGTTGATCATGGGGTTCTCCGCCCAAACACCCATCTCTTGGCCCCTCCTTTTTGGGGACCCCCAGGGGCCCAGGTTTTCCCTCAATCTCCTTGTGATTGAAATCACCAAAATAATTTTTGCTTCCCCCCAGTGTGTCTCCTGGCCACCTGGGCTAGGTGTTGATCTTTGCCTTTTTGTCTCATCGTATTCTTCCTTGGCCTCCTCAGTTCTGTGGTGGGTTGTACATTACTGCTTTAAATCATTTATGTCCCTCAAACTGGATTTTTCCTACAATATTCCCTTTCGCCCATCCAACCCTTTTCCTTCCATTTTTAAAAAAACCCCAGGTTTTAATGGCATGCAACCCCTCCCCCCCCTCTCCCCCTCTGTTTTTCCCGAAATTTTAAACCCGGGTGAAAGATTGAATCTGTTATTATTCGGTGAGTTTTGTTTCTGGAGTGTTTATGTCGGGGGAGTCTTTTATTCTTTCGTCCCACCCTATATTTTTTTTTGTTTTCCTTTCTTTTATACCCCCCTTCACTTTTTTTTCAAAGCTGGGTCGGGGAAAAGTATTTTGGGGTTGGGGAAGGGGGAGACCTGGTAAGGAACTATGGGGTTTTGCTGTGGGGGGGAGTTTGAATGTAGTGGGTGGGGGGGATTGGATTGGGGTTGGGTGTTTTGATTTAGGTGTGTGTGTGTGTGTGTGTGGTTTTGTGGTGTGTGTGGTGGGAGGGGTTGGTGTGTGTGTTTTTGGGGGTGTTTTGTGTGTGTGTGTGTGTGTGTGTTGGTGTGTGTGTGTTTTGTGTGGGTTTGTGTGTGTGTGTGTTGTGTGTGTGTTTGGGGGTGTGTGGTGTGTTTGTGTGTTGTGTGTGTGTGTGTTTGTGTGTGTGTGCATGTGTTTTATGTGTGTGTGGTGTGTGTGTTGTGTGTTGGGTGTGGTGTGTGTGTGTGTGTGTGTGTGGTGGGTTTTGTGTGTGTGTGTGGTGTGTGTGTGTGTGTGTGTGTGGGGTGTGTGGGTGTGTGTGGTGGTGTTGGTGTGTGTGTGGGTGTTTTGGGGTGTGTGGTGGTGGTGTTGTGGGGGGGGGGGGGGGGGGGGGGGGGTGTTGTTGTTGTGTGTTGTGTGTGGGGGTGTGTTGTGTGGTTGTGTGTGTGTTTTGGTGTGTTGTGTGTGTTAGAGATAAACAACAACGTCACAATACCATAACGGAACAAAATATCCCTCACATAGAAGACTGTTTTCTACGACATTTTTTGGGTTTGTCTTTTGACCCTTTCAATCACAGAGATAAATAAAAGTTCTTATTGTTATCATGTTAGCCAAGTAGCGGAAAACATTCCATCCAGTCACAACAGAAAAAAAAAAAGGTGGGCCGACTAAAACCGTCACTCACATTGTAAATGGACGCTGTGATATAACCAGGGGTTTTGGTCTCATCCTAACCCCGCCAGCCCCTTCTGCCTATTTACCCGAGGAGGGGGGGAGAAAGGGGGAGGATTTTAAAAGATCACTTCTTGGGAGAATTAAAGCCCGTCCCCATTTTAGGCGATCCCAAAAGCTATGACTGGGCCCCTGCAACCACAATTAGCGAGTAGGAGTCTGGCTAAGTTATTCTTACATATTACTTTAACGGCTGCAACACTGCCACCACACCTGCTATCTGCTAACTGCGCTACTGCTACAGCTGCTGCTACTGCTGCTACTGCTACTGCTGCTACTCTGCTACTGCTGCTATTGCTACAACTGCTACGCTTCTACTACTGCTCGCGGCTGCTACTCGGCGCTGCTTACTGCTACTGGCTACGCTGCTACTGCTAACTGCTGCTGCTGCTACTGCAACTGCTGCTACTGCTACTACGCTGCAACTGCTACTGCTGCTGCTACTGCTGGCTACTGCAACTGCTGCACTGCTACTGCTGCTGCAACTGCTTACTACTGCTGCTGCTTCTACTGCTACTGCAGCTACTACTGCTTACTGCTGCTGCTGCACTGCTACTGCTACTGCTCACTGCTTGCTACTGCTCTACTGCTCTGCTACTGCTACTGCTGCTACGGCTACTGCTGCTGCTACTGATGCTACTTGCTACTGCTGCTGCTACTGCTACTGCTGCTACTGCTGCTGCTGCTACTGCTACTGCTGCTCTACTGCTGCTACTGCTACTGCTGCCTGCTACTGCTGCAACTGCTACTGCTGCTACTCACGCTGCTGCTACTGCTACTGCTGCTGCTACTGCTACTGCTGCTACTGCACTGCTGCTACTGCTACTGCTAACGACTGCAGCTGCTACTGCTGCTGCTACTGCACTGCTACGCTGCTACTGCCTACTGCTACTTGCTGCTTACGCTACTGCTGCTGCTCTGCTGCACACTACTGCTACTGCTACTGCGCTGCTACTGCTGCACTGCTACTGCTGCTGGCTACTCTGCTACTGCTACTGCAACTGCTGCTTACGCTACTGCTACTGCTGCTGCTACTGCTGCTGCTACTGCTACTCTACTGCTGCTAACTGCTACTGCTGCTACTGCACTGCTATGCGACTGCTGCTGCTACTGCTGCTGCTACTGCTACGCACTGCTGCTACTGCTACTGCTACTGCTGCTACAGCCTACTGCTGCTGGCTACTGCTGCACTGCTACGGCTGCCTACTGGGCTACAGCTACTGCTTGCTGCTACTGCTGCTACTGCTACTGCTGCTGCTACTGCGGCTACTGCTAACTGCTGCTACTGCACTGCTGCTACTGCTACTACTGGCTACTGCTACTGCTGCTGTCTACTGTGCTACTGCTACTGCCGCAACTGCTACTGCTGCTACTGCTACTCTACGGCTGCTACTCTGCTACTGCTGCACTGCTACTGCTACTGCGCTAACGGCTACTGTGCTGCTACTGCTGCTACTGCAACTGCTACTGCTACTGCTGATGCATCTACAACTCTGCTGTGCTGCTACTGCTATTGCTGCTGCTACTGCTACGTACTTGCTCTGCTGCTGGTGCAACTGCAGCTGCTACTGCTGCTGTTGCACTGCTTGGTGCCTACTGCTGGTGCTACTGCTGCTACTGCGGGTGCTGCACTGCTACTACTGCTGCTGCTGCTACTCTGCTGCTGCCTGCTACTGCTGTGCACAGCTGCTACTGCGGGTGCGCTACTGCTACTGCTGGTGCTACTACTGCTGCTGCGCTGGCTGTTTCTGCGCTACTGCTACTGCTGGTGCTACTGCTGCTACTACTGGTCTACTGCTGGCTGCGCTACTGCTGCTGACTGCTTGCTGCTGCTGCTGCTGCTCATCGCTTACTACTGCCTGCTGCTGCTGCTGCTATGAGAGAGAGAGAGAGAGAGAGAGTGAGAGATTGAGAAAGAGAGAGAGAGAGAGAGAGAGAGAGAGAAGCGAGAGTGAGAGAAGAGAGAGAGAGAGAGAGAGAGAGAGAGAGAGAGTGAGAGAATATTCGGGTTTCTTTACACCTGTTGCTTCTTTCCCCTAGCAGTAGCTAAAGCTAGACGTTAGGTACTGTTGTTGGGTAGTCAATCCCTGGGGATAGTAGAGTACCTTAGAGATGACTTTTAAAATAGTTAATAACAGCCTAATACCTATCAATAACTGTGTACGAAATGAAAGAGAAAAAAAAGAGATAGCCAGAAGGAGCAGAGGGAGACAGTATGCGGAGAGGAAAGAAATAACGAGAGGGAGTGGGATAAAATGAATAATGTCGGTATAACATAGGAAGGGAAGCATCATGTGAGTTTCCTTGAGAAGAGGTGGAGCGCCGTACCTGCGAAGTTCTGTGTCACACACTTCCACCGTACTTGTATCGATTGTTGCTCTCTCTCTCTCTCTCTCTCTCTCAGATCTACTCGTCATCTCTCTCTCACTCTCTCTCTCTCTCTCTCTCACTCTCTCTCTCTCTCTCTCTCTCTCCTCTCTACGTCTCTCACAAGAACTATTTCATCTCTAAACCTATTTTTTTATGCTTTAAAAAGTTAGTTTTATTGTGAACCTTGCAGTATACCATTATCCATACCATTGTTAACAGTCTGGTTAAGGTGGCAGAAGTGTTAGTGGTGCTCCTGGTGCTCCCATACTTTGAACATTTTATAAAGGCAGTCTCCGGGGGGTCGTTCGATTCGTGGCACTGCAGGAGATCAAACATTCACGGATAAGCACTGTACCAGTAGTCGTTAGTGCCAAGGTCGTGTGTTTATATTTCTTTCTCCTATTCAGATTCACTGGAGGTGACAACCCAGGTGTCAAGCCTGTAGGTAAGTATTTATAGTGGTGGTTTGTGTGTGTTTGGTATGTGTGTGTTGTGTGTGTGAGTGAGGAGGGGGTGTGTGTGTGGGTGTGTGTGTGTGTGTGTGGGGTGTTAGAGTGTGGATGGTGATGTGTGAGGTGTGTGTGTGTGTGTGTGTGTGTGTGTGTGGTTTGTGTGTGTTGTGTGTTTGTGTGTGTTTGTGTGTGTTTGTGTGTGTTTGTGTGTGTGTGTGGTGAGGAGTGGAGTGGTGTGTGTGTGTGTGTGTGTGTGTGTGTGTGTGTGTGTGTGTGTTGTGTGTGTGTGTGGGTGTGTTTGTGTGTGTGTGTGTGTGTGTGTGTGTGTGTGTGTGTGAGTGTGAGTGTGTGTGTGTGTGTGTGTGTGTGTGTGCCCAACACTACAAACTGCTATTCACTTGGTAGCTCCTTGTTTGAACACTGGCCCGGGGCTGAGAGCCCGCTCAGCCACAGTGATGTGCAGCCACTGGCTAGATTTCCCAGCCATTGTTTATTTTCTCGTGGCTGAGAAGCCCCGGCTCTGCCCACAGTGATGGGCAGCCCACTGCTGGGATTTCCTGCCTTGTTTTTTTCTAACTCATTTACCGGCGTCTTTTCTGCATGAGCTATACAAACGACGCACGCCAAAAAACAACGGCCTAATAAATGCAAGTCTGTTTTAAGTTAGTTTGGACATAATTAACTGTAGTTATAATTTAACCTCCTGTAACTAACTAACAGTAACCGAGAAGGAGTGTCCTACAGTGAAACAAGCTTGCTATAACTACAACAGACGCAGTAAAACTTGACAAAGCTTTACACAGAGTGAAACATCACATGGCCAAGCCTCTACAACAGAGCCACATTTGTTCCATAAAGCTTGTTCTTTTCCCCCCTGTCTTTTCTACATTTACTGTCCGACACACCATATTTTTTATGTCTAGAGAAAAAACAGCTGAAAACACCGTAGCTGGCCAATGGTCGGAGGGGAAAAAATTATGACCCACTGTTGATGTCCAAGAAAGGTCATCACTAGAGATGTATTCTGCCCCATGTATCGTGTTTTAACTCTTACATGTTATTTTGCTCTGAGGCACAAGAGAACTCCTTTTTTGTCCTCGCTGGTATAAACCTCACTCACATTTCCCAAACTGTAAGGCTCAGGTAAGACGTTCTTGGTGTGTGTAATGGGGTACTGATTACTTTTACTTTTGTTTTTCTTGTTGCTGCCCAGGAACGACCAGAGATTCTGGAGTTATGTAGTTTTTAACTTTTTTCTGCCCAGGAACGAGACCAGGAGGCTTCATGAAGGGATGTAGTTTACCTGTTTCTGCCCAGAACGACCACAGAGGAATCCTGGGAGTGATGTAGATTTACTTGTATTCTGTTCTTCTTCTTCTCTTCTATCTTCTGCCCAGGAACGACCAGGAGAGGATTCTGAGTGATGTACGTTTACCCAATGTTCTGCCAGGAAAACCGGACCAGGAGGCTCCTGGAGTGATGTAGTTTACCTTTACCTGTTCTGGACCCAGGAACGACCAGGAGGAGTCTGGTGTCTAAACCATTCTCAGGAATCCATCTGTAGTTATTTGAGAACGCACATCAACTTTTTTATTTTTTGGGGGGGGGGGGGGGGGGGGAGAAGAGAGTGAGGGGAGGATGGGAGAACAGGCTGGCCCTGTTGTATGGGGGAGGGGTGGTGCGTGAGAACAAGGGCTGCCCGTATGATGTTGCTGAGAAAAACAAAAAAAAAATGAAATTCATTGGGCCCATCTAAATGGTTAACTAATGATTGTATAATTACCTGTCCCGAAAACAAACTGAATCTCATGGTAGTTTAGTAACCATAGGACCGAATCAATCCTGATACCTACATGAATATATCAACACCTTTTCTTTTTCTTTGTGGAGAGAAATTCCACACATGGACAGACAAGACCTGTACTATCACAAAGAAGTTGTGAATATTTGTTCTGGCCCGAAGTTACGGGACAATTATTATAGCTGTAATAATACTCAGAGCGTAAAGTCCCCCATTGTGAGTTGTGTGATATGTCACCGATGGCGTCCTCTGGGGGTGAATACAAAGCCAGAGAGCAAACGCATCCACCCCCAGCGACCGTATTGGAAACATCTATTGTGTACATACCTGAATCTTTGTTCTTCGTTCCCTCCACACCCCAGTGTTGTTTATTGTTTCATGTGTTTAAATTATCCCCTGTTATAATATACGTTACATAAACATTCACTCGGCCGTATATTTGTTCCATATATTGCGGCTCTTTTTCCTCCTCCTTGCCCTTTCCCTCTCTGCTTACAACATAATTTTTCCACTAATTCCCCTAAATATTACTCTTCCTGTATTTGGGTCCCATTTGATTAATTTATCCAGACTTTATCTGTCCTTTCAAATTTGTTCCTTTCCATACAACACTGTTTTTATTTCCTAACGTACTGTTAACACCGAGCAGCAGCCTGTGAGTAAGATAAATAAGGAGAGTTAGCGTTGTTGACCCTTCATACATATGGACGTGGAGATTATACTGATGCCTGGTGTGATGTCGGCTGCCGGGAGATATTCGAAGGACTGAGACGGGACCTGGTGGTAATTCTGCTGCGGGAAGATACCGAGCCGAGACTGGTACCTGGTGTTATGAGTTCTGGTCTGCTGCCTGTAATATTCCGAGCTGCGCCATTGGTACTGGAGTATGTCGCTGCCAGGACAATAACCTCGATCTTAGACTAGGTACCTGGTGTATGTCTGCTGCCAGTAATACTCGAACTCGAGCTGTGACGCTACCTGGTGTCAGTCAGCTGCCGGGTAATACTCGAGTGAGACTGGTACCTGGTGTATTCTGCTGCCCAGTAATACTCGACGCGACTGTAACCTTTTATTTGACTGCTGCCGGGTACAAACTCGCGCTGAGACTGTACCTGATGTATGTCTGCTGCCGGGTAATACTCGAGCTGAGTCTGGTAACCTGGTTGTATGTCTGCTACCATGTAATACTTCGAGCTGAGACTTTGTACCTGGTGTCTGTCTCTCCCTGTAATACTCGAGCTGAGGCTGGTACCTGGTGTATGCCTCTTGCCGGTAATACTCCTGAGCTGAGACTTGTACCCTGGTGTATGTCTGCTCCCTGGTAATATCCCAGCTGAGGCAGGATACCTGGTGGTAATTCCTGCTGCCGTGTGGTAATATTACGCGAGCTGGATTGACTGTGTACCTGGTGCTATGTCTGCTTCCCGGGTAATACCTCGAGCTGAGCTGGGACCTGGGTGTAAATGTCTGCTGCCGGTAAACCGAGCTGAGACTGGGTACCAGATGTATGTCTGGTCTACTGCCGGTAATTACTCGAGCTGAGACTGGTAACCTGATGATGTCCTCTGGCCGTAATACTCGAGCTGAGCTGGTACCTGAGTGTATTTCTGTGCCTGCTGCTGTCGGGTAATACTCCGAGCTGAGACTGGTACCTGATTTATGTCTGCTGCCCGGGTAATACACGAGCGAGACTGGTACCGATGTATGTCCTGCTGCCGGGTAATACTCGAGCTGAGAAACTGGTAACCTGATGTATGTCTGCTGCGGTACTCCTCGAGCAGAGGCTGGTAAACCAGGTGTAAAATGTCTGCTTGCTGGGTAATATTCAGCTGAGGCTTGTACCTGTGTATGTCCTGCCTTGCCGGGTAATACTCAGCTGAGTACTTGTACCTGGTGCAGTCTGCTCCCGGGTAATACTCTCGAGCTGCTGCTGAGGCTGGTACCTGGTTGTATGTCCTGCTGGCCGGGTAATACTCGGCGAGACTGGTAACCTGGTGTATGTCCTGGGTCTGCTGCCGGGGTAAATAATATTCCCGAGCTGAGGCTGGTACCTGGTGTATGTCTGCTTCCTGGGTAATATTCGAGCTGAGGCTGGTAACACTGGTGTACAGTCTGCTGCCGGGTAATACTCGCACTGAGACTTTTACCTGGTGTATATGTCTGTGCTCCCCCCCGGGTAATAGTCCGAGCTGAGGCTGGTAACTGGTGTATGTCCCTCTGCCCAGGTAAACAACTCGACGAGGAGCTGAGACTGGTAACCTGATGTTATGATGTCTGCTAGGCCGGGTAATACTCGAGCTGAGGCTGGTACTTGGTGTATGGTACTGCTGCCAGGTAATACTCGAGCTGAAACTGTACCTGATGTATGTCTGCTGGCCGGGTACTACCCTCCAACTCGAGCTGTGAGCTGGTACCCTGGTGTATGTCTGGCTGCTGGTAATACTCGAGCTGAGCCAGGCCTGGTGTATGTCTGCTGCGGGTAATACTCGAGCTGAGGCTGGTGCCTGGTGTATGTCCTGCTGCTGGTAATTACTCGAGCTGAGGCTGTGCCTGGTGTATGTCTGCTGCTGGTTAATACTCGAGCTGAGGGCTGGTGCCTGGTGTATGTCGCTGCCTGCCGGGTATACTCGAGCCGAGGCTGGGGCCGGGGTGTATGTCTGCTTGCTGGGTATTACTCGAGCTGAGGCTGGTGCCTGTGTATGGTCTGCTGCTGGGTAATACTCCACGAGCTGAGACTGGTACCTGGTTATATTCTGTCCTGCCTGCAGGTAAATACTCCGAGCTGGACCTGGTACCAACATGTAAGTCTGCTGCCGGGTAATACTCTGAGCTGAGCCTGTACCTGGTGTAGTCTGCTGCCGGGTAATACACGAGCTGAGAACTGGTACCTGATGTATGTTCTGCTTGCCGGGTATACTCGAGCAGAGACGGGTACCTGATGGATGCGCTGCCGGGTAATACTCGAGCTGAGACTGTACCTGATGTATTCTGTGCTGCCCGGTAATACTCGAGCTGAGTCATACACGATCGACTGAGGCAGGTACCTTGTGTATGTCTGCGCCCGTAATACATCGAGCTAGAGGCTGGGTACCTGGTGTATGTCTGCTGCTGGGTAATACTCGAGCTGAGGGCTGGTACCTGGTGTATGTCTGCTGCTGGGTAATACTCGAGCTGAGGCTGGTACCTGGTGTATGTCCTGCTGCCTGGGTAAACTCGAAGCTGAGCAGGTAACCTGGTGTATGTCTGTGTCTGCCGGGTATTACTCGAAGCGGAGGCTGGTAACCTGGTGTAATGTCTGCTGCCGGGTAATACGCGAGCTGAGGCTGGTACCTGGTGTATGCCCTGCTGCCGGTAATACCGAGCTGGGGCTGGTACCTGGTGATGTCGGGCTCCCGGGGTAATACTCGAGCTGGGGCTGGTACCGGGTGAAATGTCTGCTGCCGGGTAATACTCGAGCTGAGGCTGGTACCGGGTTTGTATGTCTGCTGCCGGTAATACTCGAGCTGAGGCTTGGTACCTGATGTATGTCTGCTGCCGGTAATACTCGAGCTGAGGCTGGTACCGGGTGTATGTCTGCTGCCGGGTAATAATCAGGCCGAGACTTGTTACTGGGGAGAAGAAATCCCATCCCGGTGGTCCAGAATAATGACGGGACAGAAGCAGAGGCAAGGGCTGCGGCGGCATCGGGGTGGTCTACAGCAGACGCAAACCTCAATGACTTTCTGAGGTACGTGGGGGTATATGTAATTTGTAAGTAGCAGTCCTGCGGGGCCCCCTACAGATGAGCAACAGACCCTTCAAGTTGTGCAGGATCTGTGTATCTGGCTTCCTTCTTTCCACACAAACCTCATTAAGAAACAATTATATTTAAAAATATCTCACACTGCTTAAACCCTGGGATATCTTGCTTCCCCTCCGTGCAGCGAGCGTTGTGCTTGAGATAGACACCAGCAAACACAGGAAAACTAGAAAACGTTGATCACTTCTAACACACAGAATTTAAAAAAAAAACATTAAGTTCTAGAATTTTCTCACGTATCTTTCTAAAGCAATTTGTGGGTATTTATCAGCAAGTTTATACCAGCCTGTTTTGTGGCATTAATGTGAAACCGTAATTTATTATTGGCGCGATAATCTCTGTCCTTACCACTGTAGGATTCAGACATGTAAACACTGACATAAACACCCCACAAAACATTCTTAGTGTGACTGATCTGATGACTTTGTAAATGGTCAGTCATGTTGCCCCCCAAACTTGTTATGATTTATCTTTAATTACTGGTAACTTTATGAGTGTTGGTGGTTTTGACAGTTTGCTGTATGTTATGACTTGAGGTTTTATCATAGTGTGATAAGTGACCAACCACACCTCGCATTTCCTCGGGTTTGTTCCTTTTTTCTCTCCTCTATATTATTCTTTTTTCGCCACTTCTGATTTTGTTTATTGGTTCTCCCTTCTTTCATGTTATGCCGCTATTTCATTGTTTCCTCTTCCTCTTTTTCTCCGGTTACTACTTTTTCTACGACCTCTATCTATTCTTCCCCACCTCTCCTCTACCTCTTCCATAAACCCCTCTTCTCTCTTCCGTACCCTCACCTACTTCTTCCTATCTCTTCCCCAACTCCTCCAAAACCATTTTCACCTCCAAATTTTGTTTCTTCTATCTCTAGCCTCTTCCTCCACTCGCTACCTCTCTTGGCTCTCCCACTCCACCGCCATTCCACGGTATTTGTTCCTACTTCAACCTAATCCTCTCTCTCTCTCTCTCACTCTCTCTCTCTCCCCTTCTCCTCCTCTCCCCTCCTCTCCTCCTCTCCTCTCTCTCCACCGACCTTTTCGTATCAGATTTATACATATTCTGGAGGGTCCACTCCACTTTCCTTTGTGGAGGGCGATGGAGGCTTTGCTCTCAGTCTCTGAGATCGACCTGTGTTGCCCCTCGAATGTACAAGGTAGAGAGAGAGAGAGAGAGAGAGAGAGAGAGAAAAGAGATGGGTTTCCTTAACCTAACCTTGTAAAACCCTGTGTGTAGAAGAGAGAGAGAGAGAGAGAGAGAGGGGAAGAGAGAGAGAAAAGAGAGAGAGAAGAGAGAGAGAGAGAGAGGAAAAGAGAGGAGAGAGAGAGAGAGAGGGGAAAGAGAGAGAGAGAGAGAGAGAGAGAGAGAGAGAGAGAGAGAGAGAGAGAGAGAGAGAAAGAGAGAGAGCGAAAAAGTTTAGTGTGTCTGGAGGTTAACAGTGTTGTGTACTTGTATCTCTATATTTAAAGGGAGATTTATATCTGTTAAATAAATAATGAATAAAATAAATTTATCTTAAAAAATCATTATGAAAAATAAGTGCACTACGCTTGACGTATCCCCCGGGAGTTAGCGTACGGGCCCTCTTGGAAGCCTCTGGTTTGAGAGCAGAAACAAGGGTAAAAAACCCTGAGGAACTTTTCAGGTGTAAATAAACAAAGTGTAAATAAACACAAAAGGAGAACAAACTCGAAATTTATCTGTAATTTTGTTTCCCCCTCGGGTCCTCTAAAACCACACGAGGGTCCCCCGAATTATGCTCGGGAAAAATACAGATCAAATCAATCCCTGAGTTAAAGGGCCTCCCTGGTTATATTTATGTTTACAGGAATGCCAAGGGACAAGAAGGTCGCCCCCCCCCATACCCCCCCCCCCCAACTGAGGATCAGAAATACCCCTTGATAGGGATGGTGGTTGACAGCGCTCATAACCGAGAGATGTCCAACATGTGGTCATGCGGACCCTAACGTCCCTCTTGGCGCTGGGTGTTCACTACCTTTGTTCATCCAGTTTCCACGCAACATTTCCTCTCTTTCTTTCTCTCTCCTGATTTTCTTTATTTTCCTCTTTTATTTTTCTTACGCTGTTATGTAAGATCTCCTTTGTTCCTCTTTTTCCCTTTTCACCAACTTTTTTTCCTCTCATTATTCCCAAAATAATTCACACTTCCTTGTCTCTTTTTCCCCATTATTCACATCAAGATTAACAGTTTTACTAGTCTTTCCTTCTGCTCCCTTCTTATACAACTTTTATCATTTCTTTATTGTTTTTTCATTTTTCTCTGCAAAGACATTAAAAACTTTTTCCTTTGTTATTTGGCCACTTTCTTGTTGCTCTCATTGTTTTCCTTTTTTTTAATTGTCTTGGCTACTTTGTCGTGAGGCTAAGGAGGCCAAAATGAATTATATATATAAATATATATTATATAATATATATATATATATATAAATATATATAATATAAATATAAATATTTTATAAATATAATTAAAATAATATAACAAAAACTAACCATCTAAAAATAGAAAAATTCCAAGCGCATTCGTGACTACTTTACATTATCAAGGCATAAAGTAAAGCAATCCCAAAGGGAAACATAAAAAGGGGTCTGGCCACACCTCACTAATCAGCTCCCACAACGTTAAACACCTGGGCGCGCGGCACCCAACTTGGATAGGTCCTTGCACAACTCACCCACAAACATTTTACCCAAGAAAATTTAAAAATTTTATTTGTCCATTATTAAAATTTCTTCTCCCAAATTCTATTAAATTTTAAATGATCTAATTTATAAAACCAAAGGAAAATATTCTAATTACTGAATATAATTGAATCTTGTTTCAATAAAAAACATTTGACAATAATATAATATTTCCTTTGGTTTTATAAATTTAATCCATTTATAATTAATGGAATTTGGGAAGAAAATTTTAATATACACGGACAAAAATAATTTTTAAATTTTCTTCTTTGGTAGAAAGTTTGTGGGGAGTTGGCAAAGACCTTCCCCAAATGGGTCGGCCGCGCAGTGTTTAAAACCTTGTGGGAGCTTATGAGGTCTGGCCAACCCCTTATAAGCTTCCTGATCTTTTCTTTCCCTATTCCCTTGAAAATTAGTATCACGAAAACGCTGAAATTCTCATGATCAGATGGTTGTTTTGCAATCTGAAATCACCTGTTTAACTGTGATCTTATTGGGAAATAAATAATATATAAATATAAAATATATATAATATATATATATATATTATATATATATATAATATAAAATATTTTAAAAAAATATATATATATATATATATATATATATAATATACATTAGATATAATAATATATGCGGCCGAATAGTAAAACTGTCAATAACAAGAACTCATTTAAAATTAAGGCTTCTAAAATTTTCCTCTTTTCCGTTTAAAGATATATATTTTTCATTAATGTTATGTAAAAATTTTAATTTTGCTACAAAGAATCTTAGGAAACCCTTTCCTAACCTTATTATAAAAAAGACAATTTATTTTAGCCAACCCAACAAATATATTTTAGATTTGTATACAATAATTTAATACTAACAAACATAGTTAAAAATATTTTTTTCGTTTTGTTTTAGAAAGATTTTGGGAAATTATTGCATACACAAAATTTTCGATTGTCCTAAAGGCAAGTGAGCGTTGCATTTAAGCCAAGATCGCAGTTCTTGCCTATTCAAAACGACAATATATATATATATATATAATATATATATATATATATAATATATATAATATATATATATATATATAAATAATATAATATATATATATATAATAATGAAAGTAGATGTGTAAATAAGATACGTTGGGAATATGGCATTTTTATCGTGAAAGACGTTTCGGGCCCCCCATATTTTTTTTCCCCAAAAATAAATTTCTGGTGGGCAAAACGTCTTGCAGTAAAGTGTCCCTATTCTGCAACTGTGTTTTTTTAAATTATTTTAAACTGGTTTTTACAAAACGTGTATTCATTCACAGTTGCTCCTTCTCGTACTGTCCCGTCTGTGATACCCGACAAAACCTTTATGCTCGACTGTCAGTCCCGGTACCCAAAACCTTCAGCTCCCTAAAGTTCAGTCTTGGTACTCAGACAAACCCTTATGCTTCTACTGTCAGTCTCTGGTACACAACACCTTCATTGCTCGTACTGTTTAGTCTAGTGGTACCAAGACACCTTCATGCTCGTACTGTCAGTCTCTGGGACCCAGAAAAACCTTTATTGCTTCGTACGTCAGTCTCTTGGGACCCAGCACCTTCATGCCGTAAATGGGGCATCCTGTGTACCCGACAAACCTGCATTTCCGTACTGTCAAACCTGGGTACCCAACACCATTCAGCTCTACGTGTCAGTCCTCTGGTACCAGACAAACCCTTTAGCTGTACTGTTTTGTCCCCCTGGTACCCAGACCACCTCTGCTCTACTGTCAGTCGTGGGACCCCGAACCTTTAGCTCTTTCGGGGCCCCA
>NW_026506255.1:0-20061 GCF_026875155.1 Cherax quadricarinatus
AAATGAATAGGAAATCCCCTAATGTACTCTATGAATTCTGAGGAAGTATATATATAAAGAAAAAAGTTTTTAACAGAAAAGGCAGACTTGGTGCACGCAAGTTTTTTACTGTTACATTTCAGAATTCAAAGAGAATGTGAACACTTAAATAAAACTGAACATAAGTAAGTTACAGAATTCACCTCCAATATTTGTTACTAGGGACTTAGGATTACTTTCTTACTGAAGGAATGAACAGGCTCGGTGGAGTGGATGGACTCTTCCCTATTGAAATAGTTAATGCTATGACAAGAAATATTACAAGGGAGAAACGGATCTACTATCTCTTACAACATGTAATGGCTGCTTGACATTCAAACTCTGTGCTTTGAAAGGATCACTGTCAACTAGGATATTATCACCATCTGGAACACAGGGGAACAACAGACATTCTAGTGAGCGCCTAGCCATGACAGAAACGTCTTTCTGCAGACGGCTTGTGATATCAACAAGAGACGCATAACTTATTTCGAATAGTCGTTTTTTGACAATGCGTCCCCTGAGGAGGAACTTCCACTGGAACACGTAGCCATCGCAAGGATAGTAGTCTCAGTACTCAAGATTGTCTGAGGTTCCTCTGAAACTCGAGGTATACTGTACACTATCCTGCGTGCAAGATAATATAGGGACTGGATTCCAGACAGTGCCTGATCGCTCGGTTATGTTAATAGGTAATGCACATATCTATAAGGACTTAATGTGAACTTCACATTCCGCAGCACTGTGACAAATCTTGGATACAAGCTGTGTGAACAACTATATTGCCTAAGAATTAGATATTTTCTTTCAGTCGGTAGGGACTATTATGATGTTGCACAGATACACACTGACTTGACTGACGTTATTCACCAAGTCATTGCTGAGACATAATTTCAGGGAATTTGCACAATGACAATGAAAACAACGAATAATAAAAGAGAGTATACGACATAGTGTAGCTAATTGAATTTAAAGATTCTTAGCTAATTCCGCATAAGTAAATAAAGATTTATAAGGTACACTGAATGGGAGGGGAAAACATCACTGAATTTTATATGGCAAGGATAAGGAATTACTTGAAAATTCAGGAAAAGGGAAGTATTACTTTAATCCGAAGTAATTGCAAAAGTGATCTGTCTTTACTCTCAATTCAATAAAGAAATTTGATAATAAAATTATAAATCAATGCGAAAATTATAAATAAAATCACAAAACTTTATGTAACTGGAAATCTGCTGGGGAAAAAAAAAATTTCCTGAAGTTTGGAAAAAAAAATATTTTAGGGCAAGAAAACAAAAAAAAATTTAATATACGAAAATATTCCAATGAATACTGAATATTGCATAAGAAAAAAACCCCTAAAAAAATTAAAAAAGAAAAAAATAACAGAAAAACCCAAATTCCCTTAAAAAAAAATTTTGCAAAGTCAATTTATCAAAAAAAAGCAAAAAGGGGGGAAAAATAAAACTTAGAATAATTTTAAAATAATATAAAGAAAAACCGGTTTGAAAATTAACTTTTAAAATAAAAAATTTAGCAAAAAAAAAATTACAAAAAAAATAACCCAATTTAACGATTTTTTTTTAAATAAATTAAAAATGAGAGGGGAATTTTTTTAAAAAGAAATAAAAATTAAAAAAGAATAAAATAAAACAGCCCTCACAGGTTTTCTCCAGGATACCCCCAGGTTTACCCAGGTGTATTTCCAGGTATACTCCAGGTTTTCCCCGGGGTAAACCCCAGGAATATCCAGGTGAAACCCCGGGGTATACTCCGGGTTTCCCAAACTCCAAGTATACCCCAGGTTTTAACCCGGTGTACCCCGGGTTTATACCCCAAGGTTTACCCCAGGTGTACCCAGGAAAACTCCAGGTGACTCCAGGTATACTCCAGGTATAACTCCAATAAAACCCCCCAGGTTTACCCCCGGGTATACTCCAGGTGTACTACAGGTATACCCAGGAAAATTCCAAGGGTTACTCCGGGTGTACCCCAGGTGAAATCCAGGTTTTAACCCGGGAAATACTCCGGTGTACCCCCAAGGTAAAATAAACTTAAAAAGGGGGTTTCTTCACTAATTTCTTACTTACACCAAAAATAAAGGGCGCCCCAATTTTTACAAAGTTCAAAAAAAAATATATATAAACTTTTAACACAATAAAAAGGGTCCCCAGAAAAAAAAAGATTTAACACAAAAAAATTGTAATAAACAATGATTTTTAAGACACAAGAAAAAAATTAATACATAACGGGTGAAATAAGGTAGATTTTACAAAAACTGTGGAAAGAAAAGATTTAAATATCCTTTTATTCGGCGCTGGACACACCCCATTTACAGGCTATCCCCCCCAACCCAGCAAAACCAGGTTGCTAAGAGTTAAAAGATGGGGCCCACTTTTCAAAAAAGTGCCCGGTTCTAGCCAAAAAAAAGGGGGGGAAATTGAAAATTGCAGAGGTTTTGTGGAAAACGCTTTTCCTGTTGCCCTTTTTCCATTCCCCTTTCTAGGGGCTGGTTGAAGCACGGTCCTGCTATCTTTTTGGCTTTTTTCCCTGCCTTTGCTTACCGGGGAGGTGAAACTAAAATTTATAAATGTAATATAAACCCATATTGCTGTTAAAAATTTGGTGAAGGATTAAAATAAGTCAAACTTTCTCACTGTGTTTATTTGCTCCCTTTTACACCGGGGAAAAACGGGCCATTTAAAAATTCCTGGGTTTTGTAATATGGGAAACCTGTCCGAGACCCCTGGCCCTTTAAAAAGAAAGGGTTTTTGAGCTTAGGGTGAAGCTTGTGGGCGGGAACATTGGGTTACCCTTGCTTTTTCCGTTCGTTTTACAAATTTTGCGTGTCAGTTGCTTATGATCGCCTTGCTTTTGGGTGTGACGTTAAACCTTTTCGTACAAAGCTTTTCAGTGTGCCCCGTTTCGTTACGGTCAATCTTGTGTCAGGGGGGTTTTGGTTGTTTTGCGTATTCTGCAAATTAAATGTTACTTTTGGTTTTTAATTCGTACTGTCATAGCTAAGCTTTGTTTTTCCCAAATTTAACGTGTTTCTTTGGGGGTATTCGTACTGTGCATAGGGGAAAAATTTTATCCCAAACCTAGACGATCAGACCCCCTGGTTGCCCCGGGCATTATTTTTGCAAAAACTACCTAAATTGTTTTTAAAAGCGTTTTTTGGCAAATTGCTCGTTCCTTTGGCTTCCCCTAAAAAACGCACCTTACAGTTTTGGGGGGGGGCGAAAACTGCTTTCATTTAATTACTGACATACTTATTAAAGGGAGGAGAGGGCACATCAAACCCCTCCCTCAAAGGGAGCTAGGGCAAAAAACTACTATGTTCTGGGCAGGGGGGAAAAATGATAAAACTCCGGAGAAAAATGGTCAGTATAGTGCACGGGTTTTGCCCTCGGGTGAAATAGCGTCGTTGGCACTTGAGCTGGAAAAAAAATCAATCTTGAGCAAACTGGGGAACAGGAGCATTCCCCAAGGGGAAAAATTTTTAAATAGGGAAAAAAGGGCATTTTTCGCATTCTGAAAAACGATTTCATTTTTACAAAAAGCAGAAAAGCTTTTCCCCGCTTCAATGAGGCCAAAACCAGACAATTTTTCGAAAGCTTCAAAAACAGGCTCGAGCCTTAAAGGGGGCCCGGAACAGCACTGGGCAGCGTTGGTTTTCCATAAAAGCATTAGGGTTTGGCAAAAAGGAATTTACGTCGGATTTTTTTGACGCTAAATTCCCTTTTGTTTAAACAAGTGGGTAAAGGGACCACAGTGTTGGGGCAATAACAGTTCCCAGCTAAATTCGTAAGACCTTCAAATTGAAAAAGGCGGCAGCTTGGTCAATCCCCTGGGGGAAATTTTTTGAGACAGCAAAACCAAAGCTTTTCCCAAAGGGGGTTTTAAAGAGGGGGGGGGGGGGGCCCTCTAGCTTTGAGGAGCGGGTTTCGTTTTTTCCCTGATTGAAAACCTGCTGGGGGTTCTTTTGGGACCAGGGGTTGGGTGTCTTTCTGCAGGATCGTGATTTAAACCCAAAGGGCATTGGAGGGGGCCCGGGTTTGGGCCCTTGTTTCCCTTCCCCAAAACAAAACCGCCCCTTGTCCGAGGGGGGTCCCGTCTCTCTTTTCAACGGGCCCTGGCGTGACCCAAAAAGATCGAAAATTTTTGGAGAATGAAGTGCCCGGGCCGGAGGGGAGCGCCCAAACGCACCCCCGACCAAGTCACCTGGTAAAGGCCCACGCTTTTTAACAAAGGGTCCCCTGCGGAGAGGCAAACTTTTATGGAACCATCCCCGACAAAAATATCCAGAAGGCACCAGCCAGAAGACACCCTTGCAACGTCATCAGGGAGTAAGGGCAACCCTTTGTGGGCTGTTCAGGTTTTTTTATAAAAGGGAAGGTCATATCAGTTCCAACTGCCCCCAAAAACCTAAACCCATGGGGAAAATCTTTTAATACCCCAGTAAAAATTGTCCCCTAGAAAATTTAAAAAAAGGTAGGGGCCCCTTTTAAATTGCGAAAATTTTACCCCCCATTAAAGGAAAAAACTCAGAACCAATTTAAAAGTAAATACCTTTAGAGTACTGGAGCATATTGCCCCTTGTCAGAGAAAGGAATATTCCCCTTTCAGAAAATTACCCCCTTGTTTTCCTCATTTTTATTGGAAGTTTACGGAGGAGCTTTATTCAGTTCCTTTGCATAAAATTTATGTAAAAGGAAAATTATTACACTGGGATTTGATTTTGGTATTCAAAAGGATTTCCCATGAAAAAGGGCCGGGGTTATTACTGGGGTAATAAATTACTACTTTTATTTCCCGTGTCCTGAACCAATAATAAATTAATGCCTCTCCGGGTGTTGGCCATAATTTCGGGAAAACATCCCAAGGGTTGTCTGGGGAAAATGTTGCCTATCCTTGGACGACCCGATCCCCGGAATAGCCACGTTGTTTTATAGAAAAACCCCGGGCCCCAAGGAGTCTCGAAAATTTTCAAGTGAACAGCCCCAAATTAAAGCCTTCCTTTTCCCGGTTCCCGGGGGGGGGGGGCCAGAGGCTCTTTTTTTCCCATGCCCGGGGGGACTGCCCTTCCGGGGGGGAAAAACGAAAGGCCCCTTTCCCCTTTAAAAATTCGTTTTTTCAGGCACCCAGGGGGTAAATCCTTTTGGGGGCCCTCCCATCAATTTATGAAGTTAAAAATGATTATTTTTTTTTGCACGGGAAAATGGTAAGGGGGAAAAGAGGGCCGGAAAATTATACGACGGTTAGGGGTTTTTCCCAACCAAGTATAGACCTCAGATATTAAATAAATTCATAATACGTCATCAGGAGGTCACTTAGGAATTAAAAAAAACCCTTTGTATAGAATAAAAAAAAGGGAATTTTTTTTGGGCCCCAAAATTAAAAAAAGGATGGGGAAGAAAAAAATTAGGAGTTTGCCGAAAATGTCAGCAAGTTGGGAAACCGGGACATTCTATTAAACCTGCACCTCCCCAAACCCATCCTGCGGGATGGAGCCCCTTTTGCAGTTTTAAAATTATAGTTTGGGTGAAGGCCCACTCCCTAATCAAAGTCTGGAAATCAGAAATTTATTTAAAATTTTATGGAAAAATTAACCAATATCCTGAACCCCATCCCAATGCGAAATATCAAAACTAAAAGCTTTTCCCCAAAAGTTTTTAAAAAAATTTAAATTTCTTGTTTTGGCTTTTCCTAAAACAATTACAAAGGATAAAGGTCCTAATTTTCCACTGCCAAAGCATTTAGGGAAGTATTAACTGGGTTAGGGATAATTCACACTTATCCCCGCCTATAAACCCTCAGCCCCCAAGGCCCTTTGGGGAAAGTTTCCACCCAAAAATTAAAAACAATGTTTGAGAAGTTTTTGCATGCACTTTCCGACAGAGGGGGATGAATTTTTTCCCATTTTTTTGCTGTTCTCATACGAGAGAGGGTTTGAAAAGAGTCTACAGGGTAAAAGCCCGGGTTTTTGAGTGATTTTTTTGGGCACAATGTACGAGGTCCTCTTCGGGTGCTCAAAAAAGGAGGATGGGAAAAAGAGGGAAA
The DNA here is from genome assembly GCF_026875155.1 of Cherax quadricarinatus. Lineage (NCBI taxonomy): Eukaryota > Metazoa > Arthropoda > Malacostraca > Decapoda > Parastacidae > Cherax > Cherax quadricarinatus. Next base: position 6,082 of record NW_026506255.1, read on the forward strand.
AAGTTTCACACTCTTCACAACCCGTTTTTAAAGGTTCAGGGGGCACGTGAGTTAGCCCGGCTAAACCTAAAAAAATAGCTCAAAGAAAGGGAGGGAAAAACAGAGGTATGAAAAAAAGTGCAAAAAATTTCCCGCCCCTTCCCAAATTCCAAAGGAGAAAAGGGTTTTTTGGGTTTCCCGGGAAAACCTATACCGGGCCACACCTTAAAAGTTTGTTTTTACGGGCCTATGCAGTTAGTAATAGATTATCGGGATTTAAATTATGTGGTAGCCCCCATTGATAAGACCCCCAAAAAATAAAAACTTTACCATAAATAAAATAAAGGGCCCTTTTCTTACCCCAAGTTTAAAGCCCCAGTAATGACTCTGTTTTTCAAACCTCTGAAGGACAAACCTTAAACTCTTTGCCCCTCTATCTCTAAAAATTAATACTAAACTTTAAAAATTCTGTCCTCCTAAAGGGATCCTAGCCCTTTTAAGGATGGATTACTGAAATACAAGAAACCAATTTAACTGAGTTTTCTCCCCAAGTCTTTAATTCCAAAATATTTTTTCGGTTTGTGCCCAAAAAAATGACTTTTGGTTTTCCCAATGTTTGTAGATGTGGGAAAATTAAACCAATTTAACTCCCCCCCCCTAAAAAGCTAACCCTGAAAGAAAAGGGCCTACTTCAGCGGAAGTAAAACTTCTTTTTTTAGAACTTGGTTTGGGTGGAGGGTAAATCTAGTCCTTGGGCTTCCCTTTTGCATTCCCTTTAGAAAAAAAAGGCGGGAATGGGGGGTTTCGATTGCAAGACTACCTTTAAAGTGAACGAGGCCCAAAATTTTCAAAATGCTTACCCTCTTCCCCCCGTTTAAATGACGAAATTAAACCTTTGTGGGAAAGGCTACTTTTGTGTCCAATTAGATCCCCTTTAAAGGTTATATCAGGTACCTTTGACAATAAGGCAAAAGGGAAATTTCTCTGCCTTCGTGTTTCCCAAGGAGGTCTTTAATCAGTATACATTTTACCCCCTTGGGAAAATTTTAAAAAATTCCCCCTCTTCTTTCCCAAAAAATCGCCCATCGGCCCTTTTAAAAGGGGGCCTTGAAGGCCCCGGGCAGCAAAACCAAATTTTATTTTGTGGTGTCTATACTTGGGATAAACACCTCTTTAAAGACTTAAAGCTCTTTTTTAACCCTTTAAAAATTTCCCCAATTAACAGTTAATTTGTTTTAAAATCTTCCTTTGGCCGGGGCCACTGCCCACTTTTCTTCCATGAAGTAGGTAGTGGTAAAGTTTGCACCTAAACTTGCAAAAGTTCTTTCGATTAAAAAATTAACCCGTTTCCTATGGGTAGGGAATCCTTTAACGTTTCCTAGGCATGATTGGGTTTTAAAGAAGATTTTGTAAGAATTTCTCAGATATTTTAGCCCCTCTTACCTCTTTAAAACCCGTCATAAAGTTCCCTTTTAAAAAAAGGGCGTCAGAAATTGGGAAAAATCTTTTAATAAAACAAAAAGATTTTTTGTGCTCTGCAAAACCCCTTCCCCTTGTCCCAGACTTCTCCAAACCTTTTTTATTAAGGGTTTAAGCTTTGGGGTCTGGGTTGGGGGCCCGGAAAAATATTACAAATCGGGAAAAGGGAGCTGCAGCCAATCGCATTTCTTTTCAGCCCAAATTTCCCGCCACTCAGAGAGCTTTCCCCAAAAAAATTTAAAAAAAAGCCCTCGCGCTGGTACTGGCTTTGGAACTTTCCCATGTTTATGTGGGCCAGACCCTCCGCAGGGTGGTCACCAGTTAAAAGTGATCACAACCCCTTAGTTATCTCCCCAAAACCATAAGAATCAAACAAGGCTTAAAAGCGTTTTGGGGCCCCAGGCTGCAGCCCCTACAATTTCAAAAAATTTATACATTGCCGGGAAAGAAAAGTGTTTTTTGACTCTTTGTCAAAGTCTAGTTTAATATTTTTTTTAAGGTTAGGATTTATTTGTGGGAACCCCCCCCTTTTAAGCCTTTTTTTTTTCCCCTGATGTGGGGGTTTTTTTTTAGTGAGGGGATACGGGGTACCTTTCCCCTTTTATCTTGGACCTATGTTGGCCTATCTGACTGCTGTCCCCACTCTGATTTAGGGTTTGGCTTTTTGGTTTACTAGGAAAAAACTGAGCTTATCTAAGAGTTGGGTGGGGGAAAAAGGAAAGGCGGTCCCATTATTTTTTTGCCTTTGGGGGCACGGTTACCCCTGGGGGGTGGGCCCCCTAATCCTGAGCCTTCCCCGGGGGGGGGGGGGTTGGGATGCAAAAAGTACGTAACCTTTTTCGGCGCATGGAAACACCCTCCCTTTACAGGCTAAACCTTTCCCCCCCAACCCCCGCGAACCAGGTTGCTAAAATTTATGAGGGGGCCCCCTCGTTCAAAAAGTGACCAGGGGTTTTAGCCAATAAGAAGGGGGGATTGGGCAATCGCCCGAGGTTTTTGTGGATACCGCTCTCCTGTCTGCCCCTTTTCATTCCCCCCTCTAGAGCTGGTTGAAGCACGGTCTGCTATTTGTGGCTTCTATTTCTCCTTGCTTTCCCTGGAGTGCAAATTATTTTTATCATGTAATAGTGTACATATTTTCTGTTTTTTAATTGGGGAAGGATAAAATTAAATTTTAAAATTTTTTAAATGTTTTAAATTTCTCCCCTTACCCCCTGGGGTAAAAAGGGCCCTTTTAAATCCTAGGTTGTAATTTAAAAACTTTAAGAACACAATAAAAATTCCAGTCACAAGGAGGGGAAGACAGGGGAAAAAAGGAAAAAAAAAAAATTTTGTTTTCCAGTGCTTTCCCGCAGTGTTGCGTGCTTTTTTCGTGTTACAGTGCTTCCCCGCCCCTAGAGCAATTTTTACAATGCCCATTGTATTACGTGCCCAGAAGTTTGCAGTGCCCCCAGGCCAAATGTTACGGTGCACCAGGTTTCATGTTCGGGAGGCACACCTTTTCATTGGGATGACGTAAAGTAGAAAAAAATTTTAACACATTCATAGCACGTCAAAAACAGGGCAAACACGAGTAAACCCCACTAACCCTAGCCCCGTCACACAACAGGGCAACACGAGTACCAGCACTAACATGAAAGTCCCAAAAAACCGGGCAACACGAGTACCGCATAACATAGCCCGGCAAACAACAGGACAACACGAAATACCAGCACTAACAAGCACGTCACACAACAGGGGCAAACAAGCCCCCCCCTAGAAATAAAAATAGACGTCACAACAGGGGAACACGAGTACCAGCATAACATAGCACGTCACAAAACAGGCAACCGAGTACCAGCCCCTAACATAGCCCCCGGGCACACAACAGGAAAAACCCCCCAGTACCAGCACTTAAAATAGCAAAGTCACACCAAAAAGGACAACACGAGTACCAGCATAAAATGCACGTCAAAACAACAGGACAACACGAGTACCACACTAAAATAGCCAAAACCCACACAACAGGCCCAAAACAGGGACCAGCACTAACTAGCACGTCACAAAAACAGGGGGCCCGCACGAGTACCAGCAAACATAGCACGTCACACAACAGGAAACAAAGAGTTTCCCGCCAATAAAATAGCACGAACACAACAGGACAAAAACGAGTACCACACTAAAACACGTCACACAAAAGGACAAAAACCCAATACCGCACTAACATAGCACGTCCAAAACAACAGGACAACAAAGAGTACCACACTAAACATTTGCAGTCAAACAAAGGGCAACACAAGTACCACACTAACATTTGCACTCCCCAAAAAACAGGGGCAGCACGAAATACCGGCCCCTAACATAAACACGTCAAAACAAAAAGGAAAACCCCAAGCCCCTTAAAAAAAAATAACATAGGCCCTCAAAACAACAGGAAAAAAACAAGCACAAACACTAACATAGCACGTCACACAACAGGAAAAACAAAGTACCAAACACTAACATTTGCACGTCCCCCACAAAAGGACAGCACGAGTACCAGCACTAACATAGCACGTCACACAACAGGACAAAACAAGCAAATAGCACTTAAAATGCACTTACCGTACCCTAAAGGAATTTTTATCTTTTATACTGGAGTCTAAGCGGTTCACGATGCCCAAAAAAATTTCTCAGAAATATGTTGACAGGATAGATGGGAAAAAAGATTATATAAAATAAAAAAAGGGGGGATTATGGGAAAATAAAAAATGAATATATGATAAAAAGAGAATTGGCTATGTACAGGCAATGTGATTTAAGACGTCAGATAAAGTACTGTACAGAAAGTCAGGAAAAGATGAAAAATAAGGCAGATACAGAGGTAGTTTTGAAAGTACAGGTTTGACAGGGTCCAGGAGGCCCCCCGCAATTTAAAAAAGGTCGACTAAAAAAGGGGCCCGACCAGGAGCTGCGTCTCGACCCAACAGCCACATTTTAGTGGGTGGGGAAAAAAAAACGGGAAATGGTTGGGAAAAGTGAGGAAAAAAAGATGAATGAAGAGAGAGAGGAGGGGAGAGCAGGAAAATTTAAAACTGAAAGTTTAAAGCCGAAGATTTAGAGGGGGAGCCAATGAAGGGGTGAAAAACGAAAAAAGAAGAAGAGAGAGGGGTAGAAGAGAAGAGAGAGAGGGAGGGAGAGAGAAAAAGGGGAGAGGGGAGAGAGAGCAAAGAGAGAGAGAGAGAGAGAGAGGGGGAGAGAGAGAGAGAGAAAAAGAGGGGAGAGGGGGGGGAAAAAATTGAGTGATGACCGCACATCATTTTGGGGTTAATCTGACAACGTAAGAGGGTTTATTTTAAAGACGACCAGGGGATAATTGATCACTCCAACCAGCGTGCTCATATGTTTATGATTAATTTCTTACAGTCACTTTCTTTGTTCTAGTCAAACCCGTTTTTCCCTGTCTGTTGTGAAGCCCCCAAAAATTTTGGAGTCTGTTCTTCTGTTCTAGTTTGCCTGCTCCCCCTTTCCTGTCTCTGTGAACTAAACTCCATGTTTACCTGTCGTTTTCCCCCCAATTGTCCGTTACCTGTCTGTCTGTGTTCAAAAATATGTCAGTCTACCCCGTCCCCATGTGTAGGGTTTTTTGTCTACATATCTGTCTGTAAACCCTTCCCGCCTATACATCTGCCCTTTAAAGCCCGTCTGTTTGCTCTCTTTTTCCCCCTGCTCTCTTTCAAAGTCATTTGCATACAATGAGTTGAAAAGAGAAGCACGGCATTATCCCTGGAGGACAATAAAGCCAGTTAGAGTATAATGAGTCAGAATCGCGTTAAAATGAGCCCAAGAATCGAGCTAGAGCGAATCTAGAATCGCGTTAATTTGAGTAAAAAAAATCGTGCTATAGCGAGAGTAGAATCGCATTCAAATGAGTAAAAAATCGCACTGTAGAGTCCAGAATCGCATTAAAATTAGTTAAAAAATCGCGCTGCAACGTGTGGAGAATAGCTTTGTCCAAAATCCCCCTATAGGGGGTCGAGTATAGCGTTAAAATTCATCCAAAAATCGCGCTATGAAGGATGCGGTGCCTCCTACCTCGCCTACATTAGCTTCACGTTTAATAACTAATATTTTTTTTAAGCTCTGGTGAAATTAGAAAGGTAGCCTCGCGTTCCTCTTTGAAAATCGACGCCACAAAAGGTCGTATGAATCTTTAAGTATCCCTTTAATAATTTATAGCGGATCTCTGAGGGGATACACATAGTGTCTGATACATTAGCCTAATTAACTTTTAGTCAAAGGAGATTACGTAAAAAAATTAATAAGACTCGGCAGAATTAAGTTCGTGGGATTTACCCTAAGAAGACAGGACAACGAGTTTTCGTTGCCATTATCATCGTTATTAGCATGGTTATTAATCTTGTAATTTCTAGTGTCATTAGAAGAGAGTGGAAGTACATTTGTTAATTTTTTTAATCGTTCACTATCGTTCTTATTACTTTGCTGTCGTTCAACCATTGTCGTACCGTCACTACCCTTCACCACTCACAATCACGACTATCATTACTCATCACCATTCCTCTCCTCACCGACAACGCGATCACCTTCATCATTCTTCACCATCATCACAGTTGCCATTATCCCCACAACCACAGTCACCCCCACTGGCTTTAAACCAACTACTCACCATCCTCCCTATCATCACCGTCGCTCACCATCAGCAGGTGCTCCGACACGGTAGTAATTTACTAAGTACATTAAAGATGACGTGTGGACAGGTGTTTACGTTGCGCCTGAGCAAACACCTGCGTCAGCACAACCATCTCTCTTGCTTTAAACACACCTGGCAAAGGACTGGTGTTGGAAATGCACGAATTAGACCATAAGTTGCTGGGTTCAAAGGGGTTTTTAGTGAAAGGGGAGAGAGAAAGAGAGGAAGGGGAAACAGAGAGAAAAAGATAGGCTCAGTTTGGGGAAGTGTGAGAGAAAACTAATATTTTTCAGTAAGAATGGAACTTAAACGAGGGTATATAATGTAACCTCCCCGAGCAGAGGGTTCGAAGCCATGGGAGCCGGAGTTTAAAAACTCCCTCGCTGCCATTTGCGATAACGCAAGCTTTTCGCTATCGGCACTGTTGCTCTATTACTTCAAGACGAATTTGAAGAGGTGAATGCTCAATTATTAAAGGGAGAGTCGTGGTCGTTCAATATTTTGACAGCGCACCGCATTTCTTGAGGCGCTAAATTCGAGGGAAGGTCATTAGCGCAGCGAGTAGGTAAGTCCCCCGTTTCTCGGCTCCCTAAATTGCGGCCCAGGTCTCCGACCAATCAGAAATGATGGAATCGCTTAGAATGTTTTGATGTGGTTATAATGTGGGAGATGTTGCTGTGTGAGAATGACACAAGCCTGTTTGTAGATGCAGAAGAGGGTTGCATTATCTGAGAGTGAAGCCGGAAATAATTCTGCAAAGTTTTGGAAGTTGAATGTGAATACAGACGGGGAGGAAGTTGATAACTGAACGAGGAATAATAGACTGAAATTGCATTAAAATGAGAGATACTAAAGCTAAGTGCTTGTTGTTAAGATATACATTTAGTGTAAAAGGCTTTACAAGCACAAAGAAAAGAGTTATAAGAGTTTGGTCAAAATCAAGAGTTTTCCAACACTGGCTCTCGGAAGGATGGTTTATCTAGTCCGCTCCTCTCACTGCTTGATGCTAGAAGATATCTCCCATATCCCATAATATCAAACCCCTCTTTCCTTAATGATTTAGAGAAAAAGGGATCATCCCCCACCGTTACCAATAACCCCAGCCCTCTTAACCTAATGCTGGGTATACAGGAACAAGCAGGGTGCTAGTTTTTTAAAAAAAAAAAATATGTATGTGATATATGAAAAATGGTTTTTTGGCATGAAAGTTTGTTTTATATATTTTTATATATATATATTTATATATTTATATTTATTTATTTTATATTTATATATATATATTTATATATTTTTAAAATTTATATATAGGAGTTTTAAGAGATATTTTGTTGATTTTAAAGGGGGTATACGGAAAATTTGGTTTTTTACGGGTGTATAACCGTTTAAAAGGGGCAAAAATTTTCATGTGTGGATGTTTATTTGAAACAAATTTTTTTAATATGCATTTGTTATAAATGTGCATATTTTTTGCCTGGGTTGGGAAAACGGACGACTTTTTGGGAAAAAAAAAATATGCATGGGGGGCATTGCATGTATTAATGTATTTCTGCGGGGTGTGGGTATAATGTGCTTTTATTTTAACACGGGGAAAGGGCCATCCTTGTGAGTTTTATGTAAACCATGTGTAAGTTAAAACAGATTTTTGGCGATAAACGTCAGGTTCTTTGGTTTTTCCCCCTGAAAAATTTTATATTCCTTCAAAATTCATTTGGAGCCCGAAACCCTAAAATCTAAAACCCAAAATTTCGTAAAAGTTATTCCCCTATGGTTGAGGGGTTTTTTAAAAGGATATCCCACATCTCTTTAAACATTTATTACTACGGACAAAAATTAACAAGGAAAAGTCCCCCTTTTGTGTTTTTTAAATGGACTGAGGGGTCCCTGCAGTTCCCAGTAGTCGTACAAAATCTACTTTCCCAAAATTTACTAAAAATTTAAATTTTTTTAAAAAAATTACTGCAGTTACTCTGAAAAAATCGAAATATGCAATGTTAATATATAAAACTTTTATGGGCTTTTCATATTTTTTTGAAAAAATATACGAATTAAAAAAAATAGAAAAAAATGCTTTTAAAATTTTGTTATATTTTTTACGGGGTACACCACCCACTGAAAATTTGAAGGCTTTTGGGGCTGAAAACGTTTTTAAAGTTCAGCCTTACAGGAGGAAGAAAAGGGAAGGGAAGGTTTAACCCTTCTGTTTTTTTCCCTTTTTAAGGGATACCTTTAAATAAAATTTTGTTAAAGGGGAACGAAGTACCCAAAGGTGCTGAGGAACCTGCCTAAAGGAAAGGGCATGAAAAGGGGGTAAAAAAGGGTTACTTTGTAGGTTCAAAAGGGGTGGTGGGGGCTGTTAAAAACCCCGTGTGTTACCGGGTGGTGGGGGGGCTGTTCAACCCGTGTTTTAAACGGGAGGTGGGTGAGGGTTGTTGCAACCCGTGTGTTTCAGAGGTGGGGGAGGTTGATGCAACACCGTGTGTTACAGAGGTGGTGAGGTTTTTTGCAACCCCGTGTGCTACAGAGGTGGTGGGTTTTTTTTGCAAAAACCGTGTGCTACGAGAGGGGTGAGATTTTTGAAAACACCGTGTACTCCCGGGAGGGGGTGAGGTTGTTGCAACACCGTGTGTTACAAAAGGGTTTGGCGGGTTTGAAGGTTGCAACCCCCGGTTTTGGTTTACAGAGGTGGGGAGATTGTTGAAATTTCCGTGTGTACAGAGGGGGGTTTTGAGACTTTTTGCAACCCCATTTTTGTCCCACGGGAGGGGGGAGGTTTTTGCAAACCGTGTGTTTAAGAGGTTTGGTTTGAAAATGTTTGAAAACCCTGTGCTACGAGGTGGTGAAACTGTTGCAAAACCGTTTTGCAAACAGAGGGTGAGTGTTTTTTGTTACAACACCTTTGTGCTAAAAGAGGTGGTGGGGTTTGTTGCAACACCGTGTGCTACAGGGTTTGGTAAAGACTGTTGCAACACCGTGTGTACGGGGGGGTTTGGGGACTTTTTGCAACCCCGTGTGTAAAAAGGTGGGGAGACTGTTGAAACCCCGTGTGTTACAGAGGGGTGAGGTTTTTTGCAAAACCGGTGCTACAGGGGTGGTGTGAAATGTTCCCAAACCCCGGGTTTTGCTAAAGAAGGGGTGGGGGGGGACTGTTGCAACACCGTGGCTCCCGGGAGGGGTGTAAACCTTTTGGGCAACCCCGTGTGCTAAGAGGTTTGGTGAAAATTTTGGGCAACACCGTGTGTTTACGGAGGGGGTTAAAGGTTTTTTAAAACCCCGTGGGGCTACAGGGGGTTTGGTGTGACTTTTGCAAAAACCCGTGGGCTACGGGGTTTGGTGAGACTGTTGAAACCCCCTTTTGTGCACAGGGTTTGGTGAGGTTGTTCCCAACCCCGTGTGTACAGAGGTGGTGAGAATTTTTGCAAAAACCTTTGTGCTACAGAGGTGGGGGAGGTTGTTGAAACACCGTGTGTCAGAGGTGGTGAGATGTTGCAACACCGTGTGAAAAAGAGGTGGTGAGGTTTTGTTGAAAACCCCGGTTGTACGAGGGGGGGTGGACTGTTGAAACATTTTGGGTTGGGTTCCCCACAGGGGGTTAAGACTTTTGAAAAACCCCGTTTTGCTACAGGGGGGGGTTTGGGTTGTTGCAAAAACTTTGTGCTAAAAGAGGGGGTGAGGTTGTTTCCCAACCCCCGTTTTTGTGATAGAGGTGGTAAAAGGGTTGTTGCAACCCTGTGTACAAAAGGGGGTGGGGCTGTTGCAACACCGTATGTTGATCACACTAATTTTAAAACCTTTCCCAGGCCACAAAGGTATACAATTTAAAAAAAGCAGCACGTCCGGCAAGGGGTGGGAACAAGGTCCCAGGCAGAACTTTTCAAATATGGACATATACCCATTTCCCGGGGGAAATCAAACTGAAAAAAAAAAGATTTAAATTGTTAAAGAAAAAAAACCTAATTTTCTTTTTTTTTTTAAAATGGAAAAAAAAGGGGAAAACCAAATTTTTTGGGTTTTTTAATTAAAACATTTTGAGGGGGCTGCTTCGGGTTAAATTTTAATTGTTAATGCAGCTTCGGGTTTGGGGCTTCAAACTAATGTGAGGGTTTGTATTTAAGGACTTTAAATCCCCCTTCACTTCTTATTGACTCCCCAAACACCTGTTTAAAAACAAACAATGAAAAGCTTATTCAAAGAGCTTATTGTGGTGAAATATAGAAAACAATTTCGGGTTTCAACGATTTTGTGTTGGTTTTTCTGTTGGTTTGTTTGCTGGCAAAGGGTTAGTTGTTTTTCTGTTGGGGCCCCTTTTTTGAGACAGCCCCTGGGTTATTGTGTCTGTCTGTTGTGTCTTGCTGGGGGCAACCTGGGTTAAATCTTTGCTTGGTGTGTCTTGTTCAGAAAACCCGGGGTTTGGGTGCTGCCTGTTTGTTTTTGTCTTGCTGAGAAACTGGGTTTTGTGTGCCTATATGTCTGTTAGGTTTTTGCTGAGACAACTGGGTTTTTTTTTTTTGTTGGTCTTGTGAGACAAACTTTTGGGGTTTGTCTGTTGTCTTTTGGGTTTTGTTCCTGCTTTAAACCCGGGTTTGTTTTTCGGGTTTTTGGGGTATCCTGAGAGACACACCTGCAAACAACCCAAAAAAAGGTGAAAAATAGCTACAAACCCAAAGGGGGCATGCTAAGAGTTTCGGGGTTTTATGTCACACTCCATATAAAACTGGGCCCCCCACCAGTGAAACCCGGTTTCTATTTTTAAAAATAAAAAGGGGCCCCCTCGTTACTCGTACCTCAGTTATTTGGTCAGTCACAGACAAACCTGCCCCGGCTGTTTTAAGCGTTTGGTTACTTGGAAACGAGTTTTGGCAGATTGTCTGGGCTGTTTGGGTTTTTTCCCCGGGGTTTCCTTTTTTTGGCTCTTACTTTTGACCCCGTGTTGCAAAGGGGTTTCTTTATTTTATTTTTACATAGTGTAAAAAGTGTACATATTATAATTGCCGTTATTGGGTTTTATGAAAGGGAAATAAAAGTATTTTAAAATTCCCCTTTTTTTTTTTTGTCCACTATTTTTGACATTTTTTGCAAAGTTTTACCCTTTTTACAAAAGCAAATGTGCAACACGGTGGGTTTAAAAGGGAAGAGCCCGACAAAGTATTGTGAGTAACCCAAAAACCCGGGCGTCTGCCAAAAATCGTGTTTACAAAGGGGAACCCATGCTTCACAGCTCGGGAGGGTTGTCTGTGGGCGACCGATGAAATGAAAGGGAATGGGATAACGACGGAAACCCCTGTTGGTTGTTAAATAGAACCTGGTTAATTGGGGGGAGGAGCTTATATGGGGGGTGAAAATTTCCCGAAAAAAATACTCGGGGGTTTTATGCCACCTGGGTTAGGTTTTGTCTGCCCGGGGTTTTTTCTTGCTGAGACTCCTGGGTTAGTGTGTCTGTCTGCCTGGGGGGGTCTTGCTGAGATACCCCGGGGTTTGTGTGTTTTTTCTGCCTGGGGGTTTTCTTTGCTGAGAAATACCTGGGTTAGTGTGTCTGTCTGTTTTTTGGTGGTCTTGTGAGAAAACACCACCAACAAACAATTTAACCCCCATACCCCAAAAAACAACCCTCAATAACACCGCCACCCCAAAAAACAACAACATCCCAAAAAAAACCCCCCCGCCACCCCCAACAACAACCCAACCTTTAATAACACCCCACCCCACCCCCCAACCCAAAAACAAAAACATCAATAAAACCGCCCCCACCAAAAACAACAAAAAATCTAACACCGCACCCAAACACCCAAAAAACAAAAATAACATCAAAAAAAAAAATCACCAACACCAATAATAACAAAAAACACCAACACCCCCACAGGGAAAAAAACCCAAATCATAAAAACCAACAAAAAAACCAAAACCCCGCCACCACCCCACCCTCAAAACAAAACAACAACAACAACAAAACAAAACAAAAACAAAAAAAATACAAACCCAAAAACCCCAAAATTTCCACTCTTCCCCACACTTAACAACAGAAAAAAAACTTGGAGTAAAAATCCCCGAATATTTCTTTGTCTTCCTTTCCCCAAAAAATGAATAAATTTTTCCAAAAAATTTTTTGTGTGGGAAGCGGCGTTTATGTCAGTTAAATTCCCCCAATTAATTTTAAAATTTTTTTTTGCTGGAGTTTGTTTTTGCCCCTTTTTTTTTTTCCTCAAAGGCACAAAATTGATTTAATTGAGATAACGAAATTTTTTGACAATGCAAGTAGCTTTTTAAAGGGGGACCCAAATTTAAAGGGGGATTTATGCTAACAAAAATTCCGGGAAGGATTTATTCAAAATTCTTTTAAAAATTTTAAAGGGAAAAACAGGAGGGGAAATTTGTAACAATAATTTATGAGATTTTAGTAACATAATTCATGAAAGTTTTTAGTAAACCCAAATTTTTATTTAAAAATCCCGAATATTTTTAGTAAATTTATATTTTTATTTAAAATATATATAATATTATTATAAAATATTTTATATATATATATTTTTTAAATTTTATATATATAAATTATATATAATAATTTTTTATATATTAAAATATATTTTAAATTTATTATATATATTTTTTTTATATTTATTTATTTTGGGTGGGTTTTTAGTGTGTTGTGTATTTGTCGGCTTTAAATGCAAAAATTTTTTCCTTCCGAATAAGGAAGCAAAAATTGGGGTTGGCAATTTAAATTTTTCAAAAAAAATTTTTGAAACCCAACGAAACATTTTATTTTTTTATTGTGTTTATTTTTTATTAAATTATTGGGAAAAATTATCTAAAAATTTTATTTAGGTTTTTTTAGGCTAAAATTTAAAAAAAAAATTTTTTTTAATAAAGGTTTTGGTAAGTTTTCTAAGGTTTTTTTGCTACAATTTTTTTTTTTTAAATTTTTTCATTAAAAATAAAATTTTAAAAAATTTTATCTTTTTAAAAATAAAGATTAAAATTTTTTTAAAGAAAAATTAATTTTTTTTGAGTTGTTCTTAAATTTAGTTTGTTTTACCCCATTCGGCACGACAAAACACACAACCCCAAAAACACACACCACACCACAAACACCCAAAAATTTTTAATAAAATATTTTTTATATATATATATATTTTTAAATTTTATATTTTTATATATAATAATATTTAAAATATTTTAATTTTATATTTATATATATATTTTCTTTTATATGTTTTAAAATTTTTTTATATATATATAATATTATATATACAAAGAAATGTTATTTTTCTAGAAATTTTTTGAAAAAATGGAAAACAGCTGCGGTTTTTTCAATTTTTGGGTTTTTTTAAAAGGGTTTTCATTAAGGTTTAACGAAGGAAAAAGTGAGGGACTGTTTAAGCTGATGCGAGTTTGTTTGGATAATAGGGTTCTGCCTTTTAAACTGTTTGCTCCTGGCTCCCGCCCTTTTTATGTTTGGTTTAAATTTGGGCTTTCTTTTTAAAAATTTTAGCTCCGGGGTTATTTATTTTAAATGAAAAGTCATGGGTTGCCCCCTTTTATTTCCATCAAGGTTTTAAATTTAAAGGGCCCGATCCCCCTTAAAAATTATTTCCCACTTCTTCCCCCTGTTCCAGTGTAAAGTCATCCTGTTTGTCGTTTAAAAAGGGAAACCCGTGAGCCCGGGGGACACGTTTGTTTCCAAAGTGTTTGTTCATGTTTTCTTATTAAACTCATCTCGAACAAGGAGGGTTTTAAAAAATTAGCGGATTCTGTTAAAAATTTCTCTCTCCCCTGGGGCATTTACGTCAAAATCCTTTTTTTTAAAGTTGGCTTAAAAATTTCTAAGTAAAAAATTGTATATATTTTATATATATTTT
>NW_026506256.1:0-15434 GCF_026875155.1 Cherax quadricarinatus
TCCCAGGGTAAAATTCTTCCCAAATAGATGGGCAAGCCATGCAAAAAATCATCGGGCTCAGCAAATTTGGGGCCTCTTGTTGTTCACAAATAATGGACACATGAGGGAAAAATAGTGATACGTGTATAAGGACCCCGGGGTCACCATCTGGGAAGACCCGGGCCGGAAGCACCGACAAAATCATCAAGAAGAAGTGTATAAGGAAGTTTGCTGATGACACTAAAATAGGCCATTAGATTAATTTTGATGGAGGACATTAGAGTCCTACAGGAAGATTTTGTAGCCTGATGCAGTGAAGTGGCAGATGCAGTTTAATGTAGATAAATATAAGACTCAACCCTGGAAACCCCTAAAGGGAAAGGGTTTCCCTTTTGATGTTGGTGAGGGGCTCTTGATTTGGGGAATTGAATCTGCTCCAGTTCCCCGAATTAAGCCTGAATGCCTTCCACATCCCCCCCCCCAGGCGCTGTATAATCCTCCGGGTTTAGCGCTTCCCCCCTTGATTATAATAATAATAATCTAAGCCTGGAAAGAGAATATTCATGTAACTTATAAACTAAAATAATGTAGATCTCAATCACACTGAATGCAAAAAAAGATTTAGAAGTTCTAGTTAGCATAAAGCCAAGACAACAGTGTAAAAATGTTTGCAATAAAAGTAGTAGAATTCTAGGCTTCACATCAAAAAATACAAAATAATAGTCATCCTCAGGTTGTACTTCAGGAGGCCTGGTCACAGACCGGGCCGCGGGGGCGTTGACCCCCGGAACTCTCTCCAGGTAAACTCCAGGTACTTCAAACTTTATATATCCCGGGTAATGCCTCATTTTGTTATACTGCACAGTTCTGGCATATGTCACACACAAAGATGACATAGAAAGTTTATTCAGGTATACATAAATAGTTACATAGATATCAACATAGCAATATATGTGTAGAAACCCCAGGTTAACCCAAAATAAAGTCAAAGTGACTTTTAAAAATAAAAGTCTTCCTAAGGTAAAACTAAAAGTTCAGTGGCAGCATAAATCAGCTAGAATATAATAACGGAAAATAACAGTAAAAAAGGCGTACAAGACAGACGCCACTGGCACTGATAAATATTAAATTTTTATATTGATTTTCGATTAATTTCCTTTTTTAAATGATCTTATTCAACACAATTTTTATAAGTGTGGCCAAATATGATCAATAAACACGTCACACGTCAATATTTGTCATTTTTATTTAGGATTTTCAGTTATCAAGGTGATACTAAAAAAATAATTTTGTCAGTCCCGACTGAAACCCGAAAATGACAAAAAAAAATCCTTAAATTCCCTGTTTTTAATGTATTTCTCAGGTGTGTAGCATCCAAGAGATATATTTTTCCCGCCGGCTATGAGAAATAACACCCTTTCTCACCTTAAAATAAGCCAGGAAGCCGGGAAATAGGGAACGTTGGCAGCCACAACAGTGTCAGTACTGCTCCTGACCAGCAACAACAACACTAAAACAATAACAGTACATAATTATAAAAACAATAAATAATAATAGTACTAACATAGTAGCAGTATTTAAAAATAATAAATAATACTAATGGTACTAAGGATAAGTTAGTATTACAAAGAATTAGCATTGTCATTAAATAGTAATAAAAACTACTTTTTAAAAACTAAATCAAGTAAATCAAAAATCAAGTTTTTTTTCTCAATAAAGATTAAAAATTGGGGGAAAATTGAAAATTTATTTAAATTGTAAAAATTATTTTAAATAACAGTAAATGTTTAAAAAAAGAAATTATTATTTATAAAATTTTAAACATAGACAAGTGGGAAATTTTGGGACAACTAGGTCGAAAAAAAAATTCCCCCTTTTCAAACCCTACCACTGCCCAAAACCCACAAGTTCCCCCTGAACCTTTTAAAATTAAAATTGAAATATAAAATACCCCAGGAATACTGGTAAATATATAAATTTGGGGGGACTGTATATTAAAAATAATAAAGGGTTTACTTTTAAAACCCAAAATTTACATAACAAAAGGGAAAAAATTTTTCTTTTTATCACTCCCCAAATTTTTCGGGAGATTAATGTGAAATCATACTCAAAAACCTCACTCAACAAAAAATCTTTGAAAATAATGCGGGCCAGAATTACCAAAAATCTAGAGAGTTTAAATTCTGAGGTTCCTAGGCTGTTTTGTCCAGTGGGTCTGATATCTAAAAGTTATGCGGGAATGCACATCCCCCAAATTTTTCGCCCCCTTTTTTTAAAGGTGTCAACACAATTTTTAGCCTTTTTAAGCACAAAAATTTTTCCCCAATTACCCGTTTGTCAAAATTCAAAACCAAGATGGCGAGTTCCGTCTCCGCAGACGCAGGCTTTCCGTTTTCAAGACAAAAATATTATTAAATACAGTTTTGGTCCACTATTTTACACAAAAATTACTAAATTTTTCGGGAAAAATTTATACAGTTTTTTCCCACACTGGGGGGGCCCGGGGATTTTGCTAATAAACCCAAATTTACTCTTTTGGACACGGGGTGGAGGACCGGGGGTAATATAGGTTCGGGGCATCCACACGGCGAAAATTTTAAACAAAAGGGGATTTAATCCCCCTTTTTACACTTTCCCCCGCCCTTGTAAAACCCAAAAATTTTTCCCAAATTTTTTTTTAAAGGTATCCTTTTAACCCCACCATGAAATTACATTTTAGGGGCTTTTAAAAAAAAAATTTCAAATTTGTTAGAGATGATTAGGGAGTTTAGCAAAAAATCCCCAAATTTGGGGGCCCAAAGTTTCCCGCTTCACACACGGGGGGCCCCGGGGTTCCCGTTTCCCCGGCGGGGGGAAAAATTTCCGACACTTTTCCCTTTACACCTATTGCCCTGTTCACCTAGCAGAAAATAGGTACCGGGGTGTTATCGATTGGGGGGTTTCGCATCCTGGGGGACAAGATTTAAGGGCCCCCAAAATGGAAAAAAAGTTAGACAGTCCTCGAGGGATCATTTGGCCCTTTTTTGGGGTTTTTCCTGGGGGGCTAACCCTCCGGGGTTAAAAATCCGAACAAAATTTTTTACTCTTTTTTTAATTTATCTCTCCCACCTAATTACATTTTTCTCAAAATAAAAACCCCCAAATTTCTCTTTTTGGGAAACCCCTTTCCACTTTTTTTTCTTTCCATCATAAATTTTTAATCTCATTTCCAAAAGTTTTTCTTTTTGTACCCTCTTTACCCAAATTTTTAAAGGGAGGATATGAAAACTTATATGAAATATTCATCTTGTTTAAAAATTTTAAAAACCCCTTTTCTTAGTTTCCCGGGATTTTTTTGGGGTTTTAAAGAAAATACATATTTTACCCAAGGGCTAAGGGAGGACAAACTTTTGGGAAAAGCTGGGGTAACGGGTTAATTTCAACAGGACCCAGTTACCATTTTGTACGGGCCCAATTAGTTTTATTTAAAAACCCAAAATTGGGGCCTTTTAAACCCAATGATACAGCATTTACAATTTAGCATAAGAAAAACCTCAAGAAAAAGGGAAATCAGCTGGTTTTCCCCTCCCCAAATTATATGTTTTAAATTTTAAAAATAGGGCGCCCCAAAACTATTTTACTTCTCTTGCATCTGTTTAAATTTCTGTGACTTTTTTGGGTATTTTACAAAAATTTTTTTTAAACTTTTTCCCTTTAAAGAATCCATTTTAAGGAAAAACCTCATTATCAGCCCAAAATTTAAACCACGTGTCCTAATATTTTTCTCATGCAACTTATTTTTTATAAAATTTACAAATTTTGACACCACAAAAAGGGCTTTTAAATTTCCTTGAGGCAAGGTACGTGTTTTAAAAGGAGACACTTTAGCTTAGACATAAAAACAGAAATTAACCATTACATTAAAGGTTTAAAAAACTGAATCCATATCCCAAAAATTTTAAAGCATAACAAAAAATGCCAGAAAATTTTTTCCCCCATTCGGTTTGGGCCCCACCTGGCGGGGGGGAACCCCAAAACTTTGGAATTTTTTTCGAAATTCCCCCAATTAATTAAACCCCCTTTTAATAAATTTCCCTCAGGTAAAATTTTCATCCCAAGCACATTTAATTTTCCCATGCTTCCTAAATTTAAAAATTTTTCCCTCTTATAGTAAGGGGTGCCACAAAACCCTAGTGGATAAAAAAATTTTGGAAACTTCAGCAAGAAAAAAATTTCTTTTGTTAATTTATTGGGCATACTGTAATTATTGGGTTTTTAGCTTTAAACAAATCTCTCTCATTTAATCCCAATTTTAATCCCAATACTTATACATTTTGGAACTTCATCCCCCGGGTTTATTCTTTCCTTATTTTCTCTTTTTTTTGGACAAATTACTTTTTCCATTCCCTCAAAAGGCATTTTTTGGATTTTGCATTATTTTATTAGCCTCCCCTATAAGTCATTAACTTCCTCTTTCCGGGTTGACGTCAACCCCAAAAAATTATCCACAAAAAATTTTGTTTGCTCATTTATTTTAAACTAATGGATTTCCCCGTACATTTTAAGGTGTTTCATTTTATCGCGCTTGAAGTGGGAAACGGACTGGAGGGTAGAAAACCATATAAAAAGCCCCTTTTAAAAAGCGAAAGTTTTCAGAGGGGCTAAGTGGGCCCAATAGGATTCTCAGGCCATAAGAAGCAGGTACAACCCCCGGTCGGGCCTCTTGTAAACCCACTTTTAGGAAAGCAAAACCCTTATGTCAGCCAAAAAGGCTTTAATTTTTCACCCTGAAATTTAATAAATTCTCCAAATTTTTTCCGCCCAACGACGGCCCTGTCATCAAACATTTTTTAAAAACTGGGTTTCTTTTTTTTTACTCCTGGCACTAAAATTAAAAACCCCCAATTCTCAGAGGAGTGGTCTTAGAATCCTCACTCCGGATGGGGGCAAATAGTGACCAAAAATTTTTTTTGGCTTCCTCAGGAGGTCCCTCTTCTAAAAATTTTTTTTAAAAAAAAAAAAAAAATTAAAAAAATTGGCTCACAATTAAACCCATTATAGGCAGTTAACTTTTCCCGGGTTTTGCTTACTCAGTTTGCGGAGCTGGGGCCTTTAACTGCCCCTTTTATGCCATTCTGAATTAGGGGAAAATTCTGGAGGGTTCATTTCCCAGGGAAAGCGAAACCCAGTTTTGGGGTCCAAAATTAAAAAAATTTTACATCTTTCAGGAACTCCCCCCTGAGTAAAAGAATCGTTGGACTTTTTTCTTTTTAAATTTTTTCCCAAAAGGTCAAATTTCCCCCAAAATTTTTAGAACTGGCTAAACCCTTTCCTCTAGGGAAGAATTACACGGGGGTTACAACTTCATGGGGGGGAAACCAACGTTATGGTATTTGTATTTTCCCCTTATCTTAAATTATTTTTAACAGGAATCCTACTGTACATTCAGGGCCTCCTCCCAGTCTTAAAAAGGGGGGACCGCTTTTCTTTACCATACCCTTTAAAAGGGTGGCATAATAGAAATCCCCATAAAAATTTTTAAATTGGGCCTACATAATCCCCTCTTAACCTGAAGGTGCTAAATTTACTTTATTTTAAAAAGTTTTTCTGTAGCTTTAAAACCCTACGGGTGCTATTTTTTCTGGAAGTCTGTTTTAAAAATTACTGCATTAACACTTTTTTTTCTCATTGCCCAACTGACATTTAAAACATAAACGGGTGTCTTTACAATTAAACCCCCTTTTTACCCGGGGAGAAAAAAACCAAAAATTTTAAAGTTGTGGGATCTCCCATCTGTACTTTCATACCATAAAGACTTTATTTTTTTAATGAAAGAAACCCGGCCCCTGGCCCCCAATAATGCAGTTAAAATTTTTTGATTTATGCCTTTTATAATTTTTTTTTTCCCTGAAAACACAGGCAAGGCTACTTCGGGAAAAAACCATCATTATTAACTTTAGCAGCAATTTTTACATTAGCCCTTTTTTGTTTTCGGGAAATTTTTTTTTGTCAACATTATCATTATTAAAAACATTATCAAAATAGACCTTAACACATGACTATAGGGGTGTTTCCTTTGTGCCCTTATAACAAAAATTTTTAATTTGGCTTAACAATCTTTACATTGTGATTCCCTTTAAACATCGGTTACATCTGTCAATTTCCCCCAATCTTTCAACTTTTTCATTCCATAAATTGGGATGCATTGCAATTTTTAAAGATAAATGATTTACCCTTGCAGAAAAGAAAATTTTTTTCCTTGTTTGGTTTCTTAAAAACGGGTACTCTTAGGAGGGTTCATTTTTCTTCCCTAGGGGGAGAATCTTTATTTTGATTCTTGCTATTTGTTTGCCCCCTATGAAACTTTTTTTAAGGAAATAAATTTTTGGGATTTTTAAAATACTGGGATAATTTCTCCCTTTGTGAAACCGGGGAAAAGATACCAAGCTATTATAGTTAGTTGGCTGGTTTTAAAATGCACAATTAATTCTTTTTAGACCTACCCTTTTTTTCCTCCAGCCCAAAAAAACCCCTTGTAAATATTTGTTTGAGTTTCTTTAAAGTGTTTTACAGCTTAATTTATTCTGTACCATGGCACTAAAATAACCAGTCTGTTTCCCTTTAAATTATTTTTATTATTTAAAAAAGTTTTGGATTGCTTTTCCAAAGAAAAACCCTCAAAAATGTTGAAAAACCTTTTGTAAGGGGTGATCGGAGTTTTTAAAAATTAAAAAATGAAATTCCCCTAGATCCAACCTACTTTGTTCTTTTCCCATAAGGGGGACCCCCAAACCCAAGGTCAACTGCTTCCTTTTTAAGGGGTCTCTACATTGGGAAAAGGGTTGTATCATAAGTGAGCATCTCCTCTTACCTGTCCATTTTAGGTAAAAAATTTAGTTACACAGGGTTTGGTCACTCTTGTCAGGGACAGCTGCTGCAAAAAATTGGGCCAAAATTCCCCCCAATTTTCACCAGGGTTAAATACAGGTAAACCTAGTTTGGGAGTTTTTTGGGAAAGACAATTTTTTGTTGGAGCAGACTGATTAATGCCCGCTTTTCACATTTTAATTTATTCAAGGCCTGCCTTTTTTCAAGAAAGAATATTTTCCCCCTAATTCATAATATGGGTTTAAACAGAGAACTTTTCAGTACCCTACACATTTACTAATAAATTTCCTTCAAAATTTTTTTGTTTAAAAAATTAAATTTTTAGAATATTTTCTATTCCCCAAAAACAACTAAATACAAAATTTTTAAAAAATCAGATTCACAGTTTCTTTTTTTCATTAATTCTAAGCAAATTTTTATATGCCTTGGGTTTCATGAACCCTTTTTTAGCCTTAAATGATGCTTTCTTTTTCCCCAAAATTTTCCCTATGTTTTTTTTTCTACATCAATTCCTCATTTTTACCATGATGCAATGTATTAAAATTTAAATCAATTAAAAACACTGATTTCAAATTACAAAAACTGATACAAATTACCCTTTTAAAAAAATCCCACTACTTGAGGGTTAGCAATTACATGTATAATAAAAATTTTTAAAAGACATTAATACAAACTTTTGGGTCATCAAATTTAAAAAATTATACCAAAATTTAATAAATCCCCTTTCCAGGGAAATTTTGGGATAGCAAATTAATATTATCCCCATTTAAAAATTAGTTTTCCCCTTAGGTTATCAAAATTTCAATACACTGATAAAATCTTGGCCGAATTATCTTATCAATTTTAAAATTATAATATACTTTTTACATATACATTAATATAAATCATAGCCCTTTGGGCCTTTTCCCAAAATTTAAAATCACATTAAATTTGCTACACTTGGCTTTCAATTACACGTACACTTATAAAAAATTAATAAAATCTTTAGCCACACTTTAAATTAAACCAAAAATTTAAAATTTTAATAATTTTTTAAACCACTAAACATTAAGTAAATTTGTGAATTAACTTCCCCCCTCCTTCTGCTATTTCACCTATTTAAATTTTTAAGTAATTTTAAAAATTAATGGGCTTACTAATTAAACCCCCTTTCATGGGAAAGGACCAAGGGGTAATTAAATGTGGAAAAAATTTCATTTTTCTGAATGTATCAATTTTTTACCCTAAAAAATAAATAACAAAAGATAATTATTTTTTTATCCTTTAGACAAGTTGGAATTTTGGGGGCCTCTAGGGCGCAAATATGTCCCCCTTCCCCATACCAAAACCCCTGTTTATCCAAAAAAGTTGCTCTGGGCCTATTTTAAATTTAAAAAGAAAAATACATACACCAAGGGTTTCTGGTAAAATAATAAAAATTTTTGGACCCCAATATTTTTAAAAATTAAAAAAAGGGTTTTAGTAAATACACACCAAAATTTTTTATAACAAAAGAGGGAAAATCTTAATCATAACACTCCCAATTTGAATGGAGATTTAAAGTTTCGGGAAAAGGACCCCCCCCCCCTTTTTGTCTCTTTATGAAAAATTTTTTTTTGTGGGCCCGAAAAAATTTAAAAAAAATTTAAACAGTTATCATGGTTCCTTGGGGTTTTTTCCTGTCCCGTCGCCGAAAATCCCAAATTTTGCAGGGAATTTCACATCCCAAAAATTTTTGCCTCCTTTTTGAGAGGGGTCAGGGGCCCCAATTTTTTTTTTCTTTGAGCACGAAAAACCCCCTTCCCCAATTTTCCAAAAAGTTGAAACCAATTCAAATTAACATTTGGGGACTGATCCCCGCCCGGTGCAGAAAATTTCCCATTTTTTTTTGAAAATAAATATTATTAAAAAACCCGAAAGGCCATCTATTTACATATAACTACTGTATTTCGGGGGAAAAATTTTTACCGATTTTTACAATTTCCACTGCTTTCCAAATTGTCCACTTGTTAGGGGCTAAATACCCCTACTAAGACGACTTTCTACTTTCTACTACCCCTACGGCTACTACCACTATACGTACGTAAATTTAAAATTTCCCTTCTACTGCCCCTACTACTACGACTACCCCCCTACCACTTCTATCCCCACTTTTACACTACCAAATTTTTCCTATTACTAACCACTTCTCCCACAAATACATAATCCTACTATACCAATTTTCTTTCTCCCACTAATTTTCTACCACTAATATTACTTCCACTACTCCCTTTCTACTACCCCTACTCCTACTACTCCCCCTTCCACAAATACTCCTTTCTATTCCCCCAACTCCTACTAAATACCCCTGTGCTACCCTTTCCCCTAAAACCCCTTCTACTTTCTCCTACTTTCAAAATATGTTACAAAAAAATACTCTTACTATACCCCTACAAATACTACCAATACTACTACAAACCCCTACCCAAAAATACTCCTACTACTACCCTTTTCTAAAATTTCTACCACACCCCTTACTACTACCCCTATCCTTTCTACTACCACTACCACTACCACTACTATCCTACTATAAACCCCCCAAATAAAACTACTATTCCTACTAAAATTTCAAATACCCCCTATACTACCACCACTACTACTTTTAAACCAAATACTACTACTCCCACTTTTTTTTACTTTACTACACTACTACTACTACCATACACTTTCTACCCTACTTTCTATTTCTACCACTACAACTAATACCCCTACTACTACTACTATGTTACAAATACTACTACTCTACCACTACTTTTAATCCTACTACTACCCCGTTCTACACTATACTTCCACTATATACTACTACCCCTACTACTAAACCAAATACTATTCCCCTACTACTACCCACCACTACTTATACTTTCCACTCCCCCTACTAAACCACTTCTAATACCCTACTACTAATACCACTACTCCTACAAATACCCACTTTCTACTAACCCCTACCCACTACTCCTACTTTTTTTTCCACACTGTTTCAATACTACAAATCCTACAACTACCACTACCCAAATACCACTTTCTATACTACCACTACTTTTTTAAATCCACTACTATACACTAAACCCCCAAATACTAAAACTTTCTACTAATACAAATACCCTACTACTTAAAATAACCCCACTACAACCACTACTTTTACTAAAAAATACCACTACAACTTTCTTTCCATACTACTACTACTATACCCCTTTCCCACCACTCCACTACTACTACTACCAAAAAACTACAACTTTCTCTAAACCCCACTACTACTACTTTTCTACCACACTACTACTACTACCCCACTATACTAATCAAAACCTTTCTACCACCACTTTTACTACCACTACTACTACTAACCCCTACTTATAACCACCAATATACCACTACCCACTACAAACCCCTCTTAACTAAACCCCTACTCTACTACCCCCTAAATTAAATAAATACGCCCCCCAATACTTAATACTTTTACCACCCACTACTACTACCCCTACTACTACTACCACTCTACTATAATAAAAATTTAAAAAATAATACATTTAAAATGAATTTAAAAAAGAAAAATAAAGTTTCTCCTCCATTACACCTCACGCTGCATTTTAGAAAATTAAATTGTTGGGGGAAGGGTTTGAAATAAAAAAAAAAAAACCCGAATTTCAATTTTTTTCCCTTCCAAATTCCCCCAAAAAAAAAAAAAAAACCCAAATTTGGGGCCCCACACAGGCCAAAAAACAATCCATACTTTTCTCTAATAAGTAGAGAAATTTTTTTTAAAAAGTAGAGGGGAAAAAAGTGGGGTTTTTAAATTTTTACCAGATTGCCCCCCCGGGGCCCCTTTCCGGGGAAATTTCCGGGGGCATTTCCCCGGAACCCGAATTGCCCCGGGGCCCAAAATTTTGGACGGGTTGCCGGGGCAATTTCCGGGCAGATTTTCCGAGCATTTTCCCCCCCGGGCAAGAATTTCCCCAGGTTAAATTTTAGACAAGATTTTCGAGGGGCCCTTTGGGCAAATTCCGGGGGATTTTCGGGCAGATTTCCGGGGCATTTGGACAAAATTGCCGGGACATTTTTGGGGCAACTGCCGGGGCATTTTTGACAAAACTGCCGGGGCATTTCGGGGCAGACTGCCGGGGGGAATTTTGGACCCGACTGCCCGGGGGCCCTTTTTGGGCGACTGCCTGGGCATTTTTTACAGAAATTTCCGGGGCATTTCGGACAGACGGCCGGGGCATTTTTGACCCGACACCCCAAAGATTTTCCCAAACAAGTCAAACACGTGACGTAAAGAACAAAACCAATACCATGACTGGAACAATAATCAAATAACCTGCACGAAAAGTTTCGGTCCGACTTGGGGTCATTTAGTCACTGACTTTGGGCGATGGTCCAAAATTGAGCCGAAAAAGTCGTTTTAAGAGCCTTTCCCCAAAGTTTGTTTATTTTCTTTATTATGCCAATTAAAATCCCAAACCTTGGGGGGCGGGAGCAAAAGATTCAAAAGGGACATAATAGGTCCAGGGGTGGGCCCCCAAAATTATGATGCTGAACTAGTTTTCAAAAATTTAAAGAACTCCAGGTAATTTTTGGGCACAATCATGGCAAAATTACAAAGGAGAAAAAGTGGACACTAATGCCAAAAATAGGAACTTTTTTCAGGAAAAAAGTTTCGCCCCATAGTGGCTTCAAACAGTCCAATTTCAAAAATAGAAAAACGTAAGGGGAGAGGAGTTTTTAGGTTAAACAGTTTCCCTCAGCCGGAGTCGATGTGTTCAGTCCATCAAAAAATGGGGTGAGGGGCTGATTTAAACCCCAAACTCCTCCCCCCTTTTCGCTTTTTAAATTTTTATTGGACGAAAAAGCCACTATGTTTTGGGGAAACGTTTTTCCGGGAAAAAGATTCCCATATGTTTCTTAGTGGGCTTCAATCTTCAACTTTTCGGGTTTTTTTTAAACCAATTTATCACAATTTACAGAGGTAATGAATCAGCTTCACTCCTATACATGGTTACAGTCATGAACAAATTACAAAGTAATGAGCCACTGATACGTCCACACCTGGTCACAATTGTAATGATGTATAAATACAAATATTAAGTGGGTTATACACCCACACGAGCGCACGCGCGCACACATATGCACACGAGCGTACAAACATATACATACACCACAAGCACGCACACCCACACCCACACACACACCCACACCCACACAAGCACGCACACCCACAAAAGCACGCACACCCACACCCACCCACACACACACACCCACACCCATACCCACACACACACACACACCCACCCACGCCCACACACACACCCGCACATACACCCACACCCACACCACACAAGCACGCACACCCACACAAGCACGCACACCCACACAAGCACGCACACCCAAACCACCCACACCCCCACACCCACACCCACACACCCACACACACACACACACACACACAACACACACAACACACACACACACACACACACACACACACACACACACACACACACACACACACCCACACACCCACACACACACACACACACACACATACACACACACACACACACACACACACACACACACACACACCCACACCCACACCCACACACCTACACACCAACACACACACACACACACACACACACACACACACACACACACACACACACACACCAACAACACACACACACACACACACCACACACATACACACAACACACACACACACACACACACACACATACACACACACCCCAAACACACACACACACACACACGTAGAAAATCAGTAAACGAGATGATGCGATATGTGGCAACAAAGTGCAAGGAGGCAGAGGAAATTTTGTCCCAAGGGAAAACAGAAATAATAGGAAGACCAAGACGTTCCTTGGTTTACCGAAGGTGTAGGGAGGCAAAAGCTAAGTGCAACAGAGAATGGAAAGGTACAGGAGGCATAGGACCCAGGAAAACAAGGAGATTAGTAGAAGAGCCAGAAACGAGTATGCGCAGATAAGGAGGGAGGCCCAGAGACAGTATGAAAACGACATAGCATCGAAGTCAAATCTGACCCGAAACTGCTGTATAGCCACATTAGGAAGAAGACAACAGTCAAGGACCAGGTGATAAGGCTGAGGAAAGAAGGTGGGAACTCACAAGAAACGATCAAGAGGTATGTGAGGAGACTCAACACGAGATTTAAGGAAGTATTTACAGTAGAGACAGGAAGGACTCTGGGGGGGACAGACCAGATGGGGACACCAACAAGGAATACACCAACAAGTTGTTGGACGACATACATACAGATGAGGAGGTGAAGAAACTGCTAAGGGACATCGATACCTCAAAGGCAATGGACCCGGACAACATCTCTCCATGGGTCCTTAGAGAGGGAGCAGATATGTTGTGCGTACCACTTACCACAATCTTCAACACATCCCTGGAAACTGGGCAACTACCTGAGGTATGGAAGACGACAAATGTAGTTCCCCATTTTCAAAAAGGAGACAGAAAAGAGGCACTAAACTATAGACCTGTGTCATTGACGTGTATAGTATGCAAAATTATGGAGAAGATTATCAGGAGGAGAGTGGTGGAGCACCTGGAACGGAACAGGAGTATAAATGCCAACCAGCACGGATTCACGGAAGGCAAATCCTGTGTCAACAAACCTTCTGGAGTTTTATGATAAAATAACAGAAGTAAGACAAGAGAGAGAGGGTGGGTTGATTGCATCTTCTTGGACTGCAAGAAGGCCTTTGACACAGTTCCTCACAAGAGATTAGTGCAGAAGCTAGAGCATCAGGCGCATATAACAGGAAGGGCACTGCAATGGATCAGAGAATACTGACAGGGAGGCAACAACGAGTCATGGTACGTAATGATGTATCACAGTGGGCACCTGTGACGAGCGGGGTCCCACAGGGGTCGGTCCTAGGACCCATGCTATTTTTGGTATAGTGAACGACATGACGGAAGGGTTAGACTCAGAAGTGTCCCTGTTTGCAGATGATGTGAAGTTAATGAGGAGAATTAAATCTGATGAGGACCAGGCAGGACTTCAAAGAGACCTGGACAGACTGGACACCTGGTCCAGCAAATGGCTTCTCGAATTTAATCCTGCCAAATGCAAAGTCATGAAGATAGGGAAGGGCACAGAAGACCACAGACAGAGTATAGGCTAGGTGGCCAAAGACTGCAAACCTCACTCAAGGAGAAAGATCTTGGGGTGAGTATAACACCGAGCATGTCTCCGGAAGCACACATCAATCAGATAACTGCTGCAGCATATGGGCGCCTGCAAACCTGAGAACAGCATTCCGACACCTTAGTAAGGAATCATTCAAGACACTGTACACCGTGTATGTCAGGCCCATACTGGAGTATGCAGCACCTGTTTGGAACCCGCACTTGATAAAGCACGTCAAGAAACTAGAGAAAGTACAAAGGTTTGCAACAAGGTTAGTTCCAGAGCTAAGGGGAATGTCCTATGAAGAAAGATTAAGGGAAATCGGCCTGACGACACTGGAGGACAGGAGGGTCAGGGGAGACATGATAACGACATATAAAATACTGCGTGGAATAGACAAGGTGGACAAGGACAGGATGTTCCAGGGAGGGACACAGAAACAAGAGGCCACAATTGGAAGTTGAAGACACAAATGAGTCAGAGAGATAAGTAGGAAGTATTTCTTCAGTCCATAGAGTTGTAAGGCAGTGGAATAGCCTAGAAAATGACGTAGTGGAGGCAGGAACCATACACAGTTTTAAGACGAGGTTGATAAAGCTCATGGAGCGGGGAGAGAGAGGGTCTAGTAGCAACCGGTGAAGAGGCGGGGCCAGGAGCTAGGACTCGACCCCTGCAACCACAAAATAGGTGAGTACAAATAGGTGAGTACACACACACACACACATACACACCACCCACACACACACACACACACACACACACCACACACACACACACACACACACACACACCACACACACCCACACCCACACCCACACCCACACACCCACACACACACACACACACACACACACACACACACACACACACACACACACACACACACACACACACCTAGTAGAGATCAGTGAAGAGGCGGGGCCAGGAGCTCGGACTCGACCCCCGCAACCTCAACTAGGTGAGTACACACATGGTAATGCATTATTTACAGCTAGCAAAGTCAGGGTATTTCTCCAGAATGGTCTGTAATATACCACTGTGGATAAAATACTTTGCCATTTCTTGAACATTTCTGAGTGAGTTGTCTCTAAATTCATTAATTTGATCACACTCCAGTACATAATGACGCAGGGTGTGACAATTGTCCAGCTGGCAAAGTTTACATTTCGTTTGGTCTACATCTGGTGGTGGTGATTTAACCTGCCATAGATACTTGTAATCCAGCCGGAGCCGGGCGGTAGTGACATCCAAGAGTCGGCTTATCTAGTTGAATGCACCATAGACATTGGGTCCTCCGCATGATAGAATATGATAGATGGACTGATTGACAATTCCCCCCAAGTCCGTGAGGGGTTTTTTAATTTTCGTTTTTTTTTCTGATCAGAAGAGATATTCT
>NW_026506257.1:0-37519 GCF_026875155.1 Cherax quadricarinatus
TTTGGGAAAAAAGTTAGCCAAAGGTGTGCTAAGCTCCCTTTACTTTCCTTTAAAACCCCTTGCATACGTTATGGCCTGGGGTTTTGTAGGTTTTAATTTATTTTTTTGGGCCCATGTACTTGTGACCCTAAAGTGCACAGTTTATTATCGTCCTGTTCTACAATTTTCATTACGGAATACGCTGGTACCCCCTGTGTAAAAACTGGGGGAATATGTTTTAAAATTCTACACTTTTCCTTATCACTGTCGTGGCTGACCCAGGAATTTTTGAGTGGGCCTATCTTGTCCCTGATTTTACTTCTGTTTTCCTAAAAGAACCTTTTTGGGGTTTTTGTCTTCCCATTCCTTGCAACTTTAACCTCTAATCTCTTTTTGTTTTCTAATTCCCCTTTTTTTTTTCTTTTTTTTAAACTGTATATCGATTTCTTATTGCCCCTCTCCTCTTTTGATTTGCCCAATATGCCCCTTTTTTTGACCCTAGAAAATTTTTAAATTTTTGTTCTCCATTTAGGATCATTTTTTTTTGATCTGATTTCCCTATTTGGAACTAATTTGACGAGCGTAGAAATATGCCTGGAAACATCTATCGGAACCTCACCACCCCACCTGACCCCTGTCAGGGCTTTTAGTTTAGCCACCTAAGTAATTTTTGTCCCTTTAAAACAGCCAAGCGAAGTCAGGGACGGAGCTTGATTGCCATTTTAGGGGGAATTCCAGATATGTTAAAACTGAGGTTTGGACACTCTCCCCAGCTCCTTAACCTCAAAATTATTAAATTTGTGTTTCCCTACTGGCAAGAACCAATAAAGGAGGTTTTTTCCCCCTAGTTGGCTCTGTCACAAATTTTAAAAAAAAAAACATCGGGATCGTATCAAGAAAGTCCCGACTAAAAAATTTCCTGTCAAATTGCTCCAGTCAATCTGTCTATATTTTTAAAAATCCCATTAGCACAATTTTTTGTATTAGTGCTTACGAATTTGTCCCAAAAATTTTACTGCACTCCCTATCAAATTTGGGGCCCTGAAATCACCCCCAAAAATTTTTTTTTCTGGGCCCCTCGAAAAGCTGAACCAAAACAGATTCAGGGGGCTGACGCTTCTAATTTAATATTTGTCTAACACAAAAAATTTAAATTGTTCGGACAAACACGCTATCCACCACCTTTCCTTTTGGCCCCTGTCAGTGTGGAATAATTATACCCTTGTATGTGCATTCAGAGGGCATCCTCTATCTTTCAGATTGAGCCGGGTCTCTTTTTATAGAAATAATATCTATTTTTTCCGCACTTGAAATTAATTTTAGCC
This sequence comes from Cherax quadricarinatus, assembly GCF_026875155.1. Taxonomy (NCBI): domain Eukaryota; kingdom Metazoa; phylum Arthropoda; class Malacostraca; order Decapoda; family Parastacidae; genus Cherax; species Cherax quadricarinatus. The sequence continues at coordinate 1,305 of NW_026506257.1, forward strand.
ATCTATCTTATTTTAACACCCTGCTTTTAGTATAGAAAACCAAAAGGGGCTAGTCCTTGCTCCCCTCTGTGCCCCTTTGTTTGCTGACCTGTTCTTTTGTTTTTTATTTAAACTTCATGCTGAATGCCTTTTTATATTTTTACTTTTTCCCAACCCTAGTTTTGCAACCGTTGTTTCCCACACACACCCATACCTCATCTTCCTAGTTTAAAATCATAGGCATTTCACCAATGGCCTTCTAAAACGAGTCTGAATTTGCTACCCCCCCCTGCCCCAGGGGAAAAGAACCCCCCCTTGCATACATATCAGTTTGCCATAAAAGTTGTTCCAGTTGTCAAGAATGGGATTGAAATTTCCCTTGCGTATCTGTCTAGCCGCAATTTCCCCAAATTGCCCCCATTTTTTCCCCTCACCCCTTCCCAGGATCGACTAGAAAAGGATTCAGTCACAGCACCGTGTCCCCTTTTGCAGGATGACACCCGAATCTGCATGACGTGTCTTCCATGCAGACCTGCAAGGGCCCCAGGCGGACATAAACCAAAATTTTTTCAGTGGGCTGCAGAAAAAAATATGAATTTTTAAAACGTGAAAATTTCAATTACTCAGATATGGAAAACCACGGGGAAAAATAAATCGTCATCAGGTACAAAAAAAATTTTTGGCCAAAAAAGAGCGAAACACCAAGTCAAAGACCTGGGATGATTTTTCGGAGGATCTCACCATCAAGGACCATAAATGTATAAAATCGATCTGCTAGAAAAATGACAGGGGGATAATGAAAACTTTAAAAACTGGGATGCCAAACCCCATGTGACATTTTAGGTCAATTGTTCTATTGGGCGGGAATATTGCGCCACTAACAGCACCTTTAAAGGGGCAGGTAAACTTTCTGACCTGAAAATGTACGAGAAACTTCACGGGTGATAACGAGAAAAAAAACACCTCAATTATGGGAGCGTTTGGGGTTTCCCTGAACTGTATTCCCTGGATCAGGCGGGGGATACAGTTTAAACACCTGGAAAATCTAGAGGGACAGTCCGAATTTGGCACACGAAAATCACTCACTACAAAGAAAAAGACTTGGCAGATGATGAAAACATCCCCAAAAAAAGCAGGGGTGTCACGCCGTTAAGGGACCAACAATAAGTGTCAGGGGCCCGAGACTGTTAAAAACCTCCCAGTACATACCGGGAGTTTACCTGGAGAGATTTTGGGGGGCCCAAGCCCCCGCGGGGGGGTCTGTGCCCGGGGCCTCCTGGTGGATCAGCGCCGATAAACCAGGCTATTGCGTGGCTGACGCAAACCAACGTAGACCCCACCCCGGGCTGACAGGAACGATTTAGGTGCTGCCAGTGCCCGCTTGAAGCTGCCAGGGGTCTGTTGGTAATCCCCCTTATGTGTCTGGGAGGCAGTTGAACAGTCTCGGGCCCCCGACCTTTGGGATGGTCCTTAACGTGCAGTGCCCCCCCTGCTTTTTTATTGGGGGGGGGGTGCATGTTGCCAAGTCTTTTTCTTTCGTAGTGAGTGATTTTCTGTGCAAATTCGGTACTAGTCCCTCTAGGATTTTCCCGGTGTATATAATTTGTATTCCCCCCTCCCGCGTTCCAGGGAATACGGTTTTGAAAAATCAAGCGCCCCAGTAATTGAGGTGTTTTATCTCCGTTATGCGCGCCGTGAAAAGTTCTTGTACTTTTCTAGGTCGGCAATTTACCTGCCTTTAAGGTGCTGTTAGAGTGCAGCAATTTCCCGCCCAATAGAACAGTGACCTAAGGTGTCATCATGGGCTTGGCCTCCCTAGTTTTTAAGGGGTTTTCATTACCCCTGTTCATTTTTCTACAATGCGATTGATACAATGTTTGGGGCTTTGAAGGTGAGATCCTCCGACATAATCACTCCCAGGTCTTTGACGTTGGTGTTTTGCTCTATTTTTTTGGCCAGAATTTGTTTTGTACTTGATGAAAATTTAATTTCCCCTGTTTACCATATCTGAGTAATTGAAATTTCTCATCGTTTTAACTTCAAATGTTTTCTGCAGCCCACTGAAAATTTGGTTGATGTCCGCCCGGAGCCCTGGCATCTTCAAGTGGCCCGGCAAGCACCTAAAGTCGGTTTCCTGACCATGGGCTGTGGCTCGTACGTTGGTTTGGTGCAGTCAGCATAAACCTGGTTGATCAGGCTCTGATCCCCCCATGAGGGGTGGTCACAGACCGGGCCGCGGGGGGGGTTGCCCGGAAATCTTTCCGGTAAACTCCCGGTAAAGACCACAAGTAGGCGCCAAATTTAATTTTGGACTGTATAGATTATATTAGTTTTAAAATGAATGAAAGGGGGGGGGTTGGTTACACTTGGATTATCCATCAAGGAAAAAACACTTTTATATAAAACCCACCCCCTTACCAGATATTCTCTGGTGGCCACCTTTATGTAGCGGGGTATTACCTATCCTTCAAACTACCTGCAAACTAGAAGGGGTTTCTAATGGGGATTTATACTCCTATTTCCTCCATTCACCATTCATTTTTGATGTCCTGCTACACCCACACATTTCTTATTGCAACAGGAGAGGTATTCGTGGTTTTTCCCGGGGTTTTGGTCGTAATCCATAAAACCCTTTACTATCCCAACAAGGGAAACAGTAAACCATTCCTTTGAGAACGGCGACTCATTTCACTTCACATATTTCTTAACCACGGTATTTCCCCTGGACACACACCATGGCCGCGCACCGTCATCCCCCTCGAACCATTATTCACTAAAATTTTTCCCCCCTTTTTCGGTGGTCCCCTAAACACGTTCCCCCCTTCACCGGAACATTACGACATTCCTATTTTTAAGTGAGGCTATATTAATCCTTAGGCCCCGTAAACGCCAATTTCCTGTTCCCGTTTTTCACACCTCCTCATACATTCAAAAAACGCCGCCTCCCCATGCCCGAGTTGACCTGTCCCCCCGCACACCGCCTCAGGCGCAAAGGGAATCTTGTTCTATCCATTTTTAAATGATTTTTTTCCCCTATCGACACATTAAAAACCTATTAGGCACTATAGCTTCGGAAAATTAAAATATTTTCCACACTGCGGCCAGGCGGAGGTCGTTGTTAGACGACTTAAATAATGTGGAGTACAATTTTCCCATCTTCACTGGCCACCTGGCTTGGGAACTCCAACATTGGTATTTACATAATCACCATTAATTCTTTCCACCTGTTAACTCCTCAGGTAGGGCTCCATCCAAAGCACACTCAAGCTTCCATGCTTCTGGTATTAACAATTTCCCTCTTATTGTAAAGTGTGACACTAAGCCTATGCTCTCTGGGTTAATTTATTGGGCATACTGGAATTATGAGACTTTAACAATAACAAGTCTCTCTCAGTATCCCAAGTCAGCCCCAGCACATTACTGCAGATAGGCACTTCAACTCCATGGCCATCCATATTTATTGATCCCTCAAAATGGACTAATTACTCTTCCATTCCCTCAGGGGCAATAAGCCTATGCACTGAGTTAATTTATTGGGCATACTGGAATTAGAGACTTTAACAATAACAAGTCTCTCTCAGTATCCCAAGTCAGCCCCAGCACATTACTGCAGATAGGCACTTCAACTCCATGGCCATCCATATTTATTGATCCTCAAAATGGACTAATTACTCTTCCATTCCCTCAGGGGCATAAGCCTATGCACTGAGTTAATTTATTGGGCATACTGGAATTATGAGACTTTAACAATAACAAGTCTCTCTCAGTATCCCAAGTCAGCCCAGCACATTACTGCATATAGGCACTTCAACTCCAGGGCTATCCATATTTATTGATCCCTCAAAATGGACTAATTACTCTTCCATTACCTCTGGGCGCAATAAGGCCTATGCGCGCTTGAGTTAATTTATTGGGCATACTGTGGAGGACAGGCCTGTACTGTCTGCACAGACAGCCCATGCTGTCTGCATGCTTAGTTCATATTTTGCGCCATGCTAGTGCTGCCACCTATAGGCCTTGCCACTCGTATGCCCAGACTTGCCTCACCCTCACTCTCACAGCGGCCTAGCAAGCAAGAAACAAGTACTCCCAGCTCTCTCTCGTGGGGATGGCCCTGCCCTGGGCAATGGGCAAAACACCACAAAGCTGGGTTACCACCACGACTTAACAATAACGAAGAGTATCCGAAGACATTCATTAAACTCCCGCTACGAATACTAAATAAACCCGTTGTATTGGGTACCAGCGGTGTTCGCAGCAGTTGTGTTTGCCCAAAGCGAGGAAGGAGAGGTGAGTATCTTCACTTCTTCACCCCTTGCAAGAAGCAATCGTCTCTCAACGAGAATCCTGAGGTCGTGTCTGAAGTTTGAGCATCCAGACACAGGTACAAACAGGATCCCAGGCCGAAATTTGCGAAATTTCCGAGAATTGTAAGTGGCGTCACAGTGCCCAGCTACAGCATCCCAACACTAAAGTGTCCCACGCTGTTTCTCAGGTACGTGTTCAGCGTCACTTGTATGTTGCTGTTGTTGTTTCAGCTCTGCACAGCCCGTTTCAGCAAGCCCCGAGGTGAGTTTTGTGTGATTTCTGTGTCCAGTGTGAGTTTCTCTACGTATTTGTGGGTGGGGGAGGAGAGGAGAGGAAGTGGCTGTTCCTCACCTTGCCCATGCTCGCCCTACTCACGCTACCCATCTATTCATCAACCACTCCCACTGCCCACTACCTCTGCTGTGTTTTCTGCGATTTCCATGTGAATTCATTGCCAGCGCTGCGTATCGAGTGCCCGAGGCACACTTGAAGCTACGTGGACCAGCATGCCACCTAGATTACGGACACCACGTGGATCACGAAGCCACGTGGGTGTGGGCGTTGTCACGTAGATTCTACCAGCACGTGAGTTACCAAATGTCCCAGGGCCTCAAGCTGTGGTCTGCTGCCCGCATAATTCACTTCGTCGTCACCCACGATGCTGGCCGACTTCATGACGTTCATGATCGTCTGCCTGACGTCACCTCGTGTTGTCTGCTGGAGTCACAGTGCTGCTGACGTCACCTCGAGTGTCTGATGCGTCAGTGCTGCTGACATTCATCACGCCTGAACATCACATGATGTCCAATCGAGTGGTTTCTAGTAATTATTTTAATATTGTCGAGAAGATTGGGAGAAAAATATATGTCGTGTGTTAATTAATTCCTCTCAGTCAGTGTTCTCACATTTTAGTATGTCTTAGTCCGTTTTATGCACAGAAAATTATTCATTTGCTAGTTTAAGCCATGTTGTACGCAGTGTGTGTGTAAAGTTTCCGGTGTCCAGTGAAGTCTGAGCCAGACCTGAGTAGACCACTGTGCTAAGTCACCCCTGTGACCAGTGTGTTTGACAGCTGATGTCCAAGACAGCTCCGAGTGACGAGCCTCTTGTACAGAAAGCTTTTATGCACGGTCGTCGTGTTGTTCTGCAGAATCATACTGCTACGATCCCATCGAGATTTGTTTCACTTCACCCCAGACCTTCAGAGTGCAGTTAATGTAGAGAAACAAGTCTGGGACGCTAGACTATATCCTCTGCTATAACTCCAAATGTCGAGATGATGGCCCGGTGTCTGTTGGCTAAAGCTCCCGCTTCACACACGGAGGGCCCGGGTTCGTTTCGGCGGGTGGAAATTCGACACGTTTCTTACACTATTGTCCTTTTCACCTAGCAGCAAAAAATTTTTTACGGTTACTGGGTGTTAGTCGACTGGTGTGGGGGCGCATCCTGGGGGGACAAGATTAAGGACCCCAATGGAAATATGTTAGACAGTCCTCGATGACGCACTGGACTTTCTTGGGTTATCCTGGGTGGCTAACCTCCGGGGGTTACAAATCCGAACAAAATCTGTATCTATCTAATCTTAAACTCGGCCAAGCCACAGTAGCTCTGTCGGCAGGCCCCTGTGTCAGCTCGGTGTCACAAGCTTCGGGAGCAGCCTGCACAAAGAAGATGTCACTTTGATGCTAGCTCGCCTCACTGCAGGTCTGGTGTATGATGTTACGATCCAGATGTGACGCCAGTGTCTCTGCCACGACTCGCTCCACACTCGCTCCCGCCGCTGGCGTGGCAGACCAGCGACAGTCCAGTCGAGGAAGTGTCCTCCTTGAGTTCGCTTGCCGGAAATCCTGCCCAGTGCCGAGTTTTGTCGACGCCTCACTCCCTCACTCGAGGGCACCTGGCAGTTGTGCCCCAGGTTTGAGTGAAACCATGCAGCGACTCTTACGATGTTGCTTCACGTACCAGAGAGAGACGTACCCGTTAACGTCACAGCGCAGCCACAGGGATGTTCCTGTGTTGCATATCTGTCCAGACGCAGAAGGCGTGCAGTGATGCCTTTGACGCCTCACTGATATGACCACGATGTTTTGCACACCCCACATGTTTTTCTTCCCTCCTGTAGGAAGTTTTTTCTTCCATGTCCATATGTAATTTATATGTTTTTATTTTGTGTTCTGTGCTGTTCTATGAGGAGAGAGACCGAGTTTCTTTTTACTACCATTATTGTCGCGTAGGACGACGTGCGGTAGGTGGCCGGCGTATGTAGGTCACCTGTACTGCCTGCACAGACAGCCCATGCTGTTGCCAGCTTAGTTCATATTTTAGCACATGCTAGTGCTGCCACCTATAGGTCTTGCCCTTCAGTATGCCAGACTTGCCTCACCCTCACTCACACAGCGGCCTAGCAGCAAGACACAAGTACTCCAGCTCTCTCTCGTGGATGCCCTGCCCGGGCCATGGGGCTCAAACACACAAGCCTGTGTACCCCACTACGACATTATCAATAAGTAAGAAGCCTCGAAGACGTATCTTTAACCAGACCCGCTTGCTGCAGCACTACCAAAATAATCCCGTTATATACTGGATTATGAGACTTTAACAATAACAAGTCTCTCTCAGTGTCCCAGTCAGGCCAGTCCTTACTGCTTATTTCTTTAACCCCTTCACAATATCCTCATTAGTTCCTCTTCAGTTGATGTCACACCCGGACAAATGTCCACATAAGATTATTTACCCAAATTACTTCTTTCTAGTGGACCACACTGTGCACTTAAGGTGTGATTTATCGTAGCCTTGAAGTAAGAAACAATTTATAGTTACTGTTATTAAATTATATCATTATAAGCAGTCAACAATTTTGGTGTCTTGCTCTGTTCGAGAGTGGGCCATTTAAACTGTCATACGCCATCGATATTAGTAGGTAATTCAGGACGGTCGAGCTTACACGGAAGTCGCACCAGTTAATGTCCAGATTCCATTAACATCCTTCAGTATGTCCGAGTAATGGAATCATTTGGACTTCCTCATTTATATTAATCCCTATTGCTGTCAGCTCCCACAAATTAGATGGTCATCATCTTTCTCGATAGAAGAAAACTTGTACTGGGATGGACCTTTTATGAGTAATGGACCAGTGACTGTATTTCAATATTCCTCTAGTCAATTATTACTAGGCGGTAGTCTGACATATATTAAATGGCCCGGTACAGTGTTGAGGAGAGTGACGCGGCATGCTTTTGGATTTATGCCTGTATCCTGAATTATTACATCCAACACCGGCAAGGCTTCCTCGTTGACCATCATTATTGCCATAGCTGCTACCCTTACATCAGTCACTGTAGTGTCAGGGTTATTAACATTATCATTATTGTACCATTATTTATAAGTATCACATACAACCTGCACATTACTGCTTGGTGCCTTCCTGGTTGCATGATAGCACTGTTCAATTTGGTATGACAAGCCTTTACATTATGATTGTCTAGACATCTGATAAAATCTGTCAGTTCTTTTCATCCTCTCCACTTTAATGTCCCATGAATTTAGCATTGCACTTTTTAGTGAAATGAGTACATTGCAGAAGATCAGTCTCTCTTTTCCATGCCTGACCTCGTATTAACTGGCGTTACTGTGAAATTATTTAATTTTCGAGCTATAGTGCCTAATAAGTGTTTAATGTGTTGCATTTGGGTAAGAATGTATTTGTATTTTTGAAATGGAACCAATGGGTTCCACTGCGCCTGCGCAGATGTGCGGGGGGTATAGGTCGAATGGGGCACGAGGTTGCGGCAGATGTTTGAAGGTAGTGAGGAGAGCTGTGAAACATGGGATCAGGAAATTGGCGTTCACGGCGGCCTAAGGATTAATATAGGCCTTCACTTCCTAATAGGAAGTGTCCTAATTGTTTCCCCTGGTTGAAGAGTGAGGGACGAGATTTACGTGACACCTGATAAAGTGGTAAAATAAGTGGTAGTAGAGGACGGGGCTTCGACGGGTGTTGCCCCATGGAATGTGTCAGGCGGAAATTACCGTGAAGTTAATCCTCACTCATCTGTCTCAGATCTTAATGGAGTGACCTCTACGTGTATAATATTGAGATGTTAAATCGTCTTGTGAATGGTAATGTATTCAGTGATAGAACACTAAGTTAAGAGAATGTGGAAGTGAAATAAACGCCCTGACTCCGAGTTAACGGGTGGTTCTCGTCCCGATGGATAGCGAGTTCTATGGAATCACGATTCTAAACCGGGACAAACTAATCAGATACCTCGTCCTGCTGCGAATAAGAACGTTCGGTGTGCAGGACATCGAAATGTGATGGTGAATGGAGGAAATAAGGAGCATCAATCACCCACAGTTAAGTAACCGTTCTATTATTGCAGACTGATACTGGCCAGTTAGGAATGTTTTTAATTGGATAGGGTATTATGGGAGAATCCAAGCGACATCAGGTGACCACCAGAGAATATTGGTAAGTGGTGGGGATTATGTACAAGTAGTTTTTTCCTTGATGGGTATATCCCTGTGTAAAACCTACCCCCCCCTTCATTCAGTGAAAAACTAATATAATATAGGACGTCCACTATTAATTAGTAGGCGCCGTACTTGAGGGTGCTAACCCAATTTTTTACTGGTCTCGTATGGATATGGATAAGATTGTGAGGGTCGAGGGTCACCTGCAGTGACCTGGTTGTTAGTTTCTTACATGTCTACAGGGTGACTACGGTTAAAATATCGTTGTTGTCTCCCAGGAGATTACTCGTATGCATGTAAGTTGAGGTATGTACAAGTTAAACTCACTCCTATAAAATTTTCCATATCTGCCCGCTGAGTCCTTCCTGAACGGGATGACAATCAGTGAAAAATTAAGTGAATTAATTAATTAATAATTAAATGGTGATTGAAGAAAGTGGGTATAGGGTACACAAATTTAATCGGTCGTGTGGTGGATGATAATTAGCCCAATTAATTACTAAGCACATGGGTGGCTAGGATTTATGCAAGTGCAAGAATTACTCACACAAAGTGTCTACTAGTGTATAATTGGTGATTATTAATTCCCTAACCATGGCTGGGTCTGAGGAAGTTATTTGCGGCGGAGCCAATGTATATGGTGCATCCAACAGATAAGCTAGACTCTTGGATGTCACTACGCCGGCTCCGGCTGGGTTAAAGTATCTGTGGCAGTTAAATTCACACACAGATGTGACCAAAACGAGTGTAAAACTTGGCCAGATGGACTATTGTCACGTTGCGTCATTTGTAGGGAGTGTGATAAATATTAATGAATTTAAAAACAACTCACTCGAAGTGTCACGAAATGGTAAGTATTTTATCCACAGTGTTCTATTGAGACCATTCTGGAGAATTACATGACTTTTTCTAGCGGTAAATAAATGCATTACCACATGTGTGCATATGTGTGTGTGTGTGTGTTGTGTGTTGTGTGTGTGTGTGTGTGTGTGTGTGTGTGTGTGTGTGTGATGTGTGTGTGTGTGTTGCTGTGTGAGAGTGTGTGGGTGTGTGGGTGTGTGTGAGGTGTGTGTGTGTGTGTGTGTGTGTGTGTGTGTGTGTGTGTGTGTGTGCGTGCTTGTGTTGTTGGGTGTGTGTGGGGGGTGTGTGCGGGAGTGTGGGAGGGTGTGTGTGTGTGTGTGTGCGTGTGTACTACCTAATTGTACTCACCTAAATTGTGGTTGCAGGGGTCGAGACTCAGTCCTGGCCCGCACTCTTCACTGCTCGTATGGTTCTCTTCTCTCTGACTTCCTGAGCTTTGTCATACCTCTTCTAAAACTATTTATGGTGCGTGTGTGGGTGTGTGTGTGAAACGTAAGTGTGGGTTGTGTGTGTCGTTTTATGTGGGTGTGTGTGTGGTGTTGTGTGTGGGTGTGTGTTGTGTGGGGGTGTGTGAGGGTGTGTGAGTGGGTGGTGTGAGTGTGTGTGTGTGTGGGTGTTGGTGTGTGTGTGTGTGGTGTTATTTGTGCTGTGGGTGTGCGTCCTTGTGTGTATGATATATTTTGTACGTCGTGTGCACATGTCCGTGCGTGCTCCCTCGTGTGTGTATGTGCGCGCGCGCACTAGTGTGGGTGTATGATCCACTTTAATATTTGTATTTATAACTTCATACAATTGTGACCAGGTGTGGACGTATCTGTGGTCATTACTTGTAATTTGTTCAATGACAGTAACCCATGTATAGGAGTGAAGCTGATTCATTACTCTTGACTTGCCAGAGTAGTGGACCTGATCTACCTGGAGTTTTTTCCCTTTTTAACCTTTTTTGTAAACTAGTTCAGCTATCATAATTTGGGGGTCAGTCACTGGACCCATTAGTACCTTTGTAATCTTTTGAATACCGCCCACAGGATGGGTATGGGGGTGAATAAAGATATTAAACGAAGTGGGTGTGTTGTGTGTGTGTGTGTGTGTGTGTGTGTGTGTGTGTGTGTGTGATGTGTGCAGTGAGCCATACCCACAGTTTGTTGTCGGTGTCTGTGGTGTGTGTTGGACGCACCAATCAAATTTGCACCCAATAATCAGTACAGTGTGTGTGACGGGTGTGGGGAGTGGTGATTTGCTCATTACTTTTAATTTTGTTATGATTGTAGCCAATGTATAAACGTAAAAGTAACCATTTTACAGAATTCTTACCTTTGTAACGGGTGCGCTCATTACCTTTGTACTAGTTCAGCTATCAAAACTTTGGGGGCCCAGTCCCTGGACCCATTACGTACCTCTTGTAATCTGTTTATACCTTTGTAACTTGTAATGATTTTGACCAGACTTACTGGAGTTCATTTCCTTTGTAAATGGTGAGTCCATTACCTTTGTAAAATTGTGCGTTCCTTACCTTTGTAAATTGTGAGTTCATAGCTTCTGTAACTTGTCAGCTATCAAAACTTTGGAGTCCAGTCCTGAACCAATTATGTACTCTTGTAATCTTTTGACTACCGCCACAGGAATGGGTATGGGTGCGCTAATAAAATATTAAAATTAACTTAACTGGCCAAGTCCATGGATGCCAAAGCAAGAAAGCGATCATACAAGCCGGAAGGTCAGTTACTAAATTTTTTCTACAAAAGTGTATGGAGTTAATTGAGCAAGAACGTAAACATGGTGAATTAAAGCTACACCTAGATGGCCTTTCGAATGTTAGATATGAGTCATATAAATTGGGTATAAGGGACTGTGAGAAGCTATCTCTGGTGAATTGTGCAGTGATGCGGAAGGAGCGGCTTGCTGGATCAATATTAGAAGTGGCGGACAAAACATTTTGTCCTGCAAGCTGCTTTAGAGAAGTTAAAGGGTGTAGACAATGTTGTTGGTCAACCTAGTAAGGAAATCAGAGGTGTTACCAAACTCCCAGAATTATGCATGTCTGTATTTAATCCGGGAGAAAAAAAACTGGGAGAGTTTTGGTTTATCTTTAAGCCGTCGTAATTGATAGGAGTGATCTTGAAGATGTTACAAATTATGCAATTTAAATGTACAGTTAGGGAGGATGCGCATGTTCTCAGCAAGCATTCCCAAATGTAGATAACTCTATAGTGAGGCAGTAGACATGTTGGAGGTCATTAGGTAACTTGGTGCATAGTAGGCAGGATCTAGTAGCTAATTTGGCTTGTTTGACAGACTCCAGATCACAAACCGCAACAGCATACAGCAAGTTTGGGATTCAAATAGGAAAAGCATCTTAAGACCTTGAGTAATAAATATGATCTGGAGGGAGCAGAGTGGTTGTTGAGTGATGAGTCAGAATAAATTGAACCACAAGACAGCAGAGTGGCTATCTAAATAGTCTCACAAGGCTACTTCGGGTTGGAAGGAAATAAGAGTGGCCTGCCAGGAGCTAATTGTCAACTGCAGACCAGCCAACCATTCCCTCTAGGAATACCACGTTACAGGACCCAGTGACTGTCAAGTTCACAAAAGAAACTTTATCCCAATATCAATAATCATAAGTCACCACTAATCAGGTTACGTAGGCACATATACGTGACAGGGGGAAGTTAGTTAGTTAGTTTAATATGTTTCTTATGCCACCCATACCCCATCCTGTGGCGGTAGTCAAAGAATTAAGAGGTACATAATGGGTCCAGGGGACTGGGCCTCAAAGTTTTGATAGCTGGAGCAAGTTACAGAGGTAATGAATTCACAATTTACAAAGGTAATGACTCCACTATTTACAAAGGTAATGACTCCAGGTAGGTCTAGTCACTGTCATGACAAGTTACAAGGTATTTACAGATTACAGAGGTACACAATGTGTCAGGGACGGTCCAAAGTTTTGATGCTGAACTAGGTACAAGGTAATGAACTCACAAGTTACAAAGGTAATGAACTCACACGTTTACAAAAGGTAATGAATACGTAAGAATGGTTACTTAGTTTATACATGGCTGCAATCATGAACAATTTTAGAGGAATGAGCATTCACACTTCCACACCGGTCACAACTGTGTGAGTTATTGTGCAAATGTTGCTTGCTGAGTTCTCTCTCTCTCACACAACACACACCACACACATACAAAGTCATACACACACACAACACATAATACCACACCAGGACCACACACCAACACACACACACCACACACACACACACACAACACCCAAACACACACACACGCACACACCACTCACACACATACACAAAACTCTTACACACACGCACACACATCATTCACACACAAACACACTCATACACACACACCATCACTCATACTCAACAACACACACACACACACACACACACACTCATACACTAACAAAACACACACACACACACACACACACACACACACACACACCAACACACACAACACACACACATGAAATCTGTGTTAATGCTTTATTTACAGCTAGCAAAGTTAGGGGTATTTCTCAGAAAGGGTCTTTTTATACCACTGTGATTAAATCTTAGGCATTTCTTGAACACTTCTGGTGAGGCTGTTATAATTCATTAATTTTATCGCACTCCAGTACATAATGGAAGCAGGGTGTGACAATAAGCCATCTGGCAAAGTTTACATGTCGTTTGGTTAATTGGTGGTGGTGATTTAACCTGCCAAAGAACTTGTAACCCAGCGGAAGCCGGGCGGTAGTGACATCAAGAGTCTGCTTATTTTGTTGATGCACCATAGACATGGGCTCTCCTGGCATGATAGAATGATGATAGATGGATTCCTGGTGTCAATCTTCCGAGCTTAAGTCCATAAATTCAGCTGAAGTTCTTTTCGTATTATTGTTCTCAAACTATACTGACAGCAAGATTGTAATCGATCCCTCTTTTGAAAAAAAGGTGTGTGTGTGTGTGTGTGTGTGTGTGTGTGTGTGTGTGTGTGTGTGTGTGTGTTGTGTGTGTGTGTGTGTGTGTGTGTGAGTGTTTGTGTGTATGTTTTGAGTGTGTGTGTGTGTGTGTGATGTGTGTGTGTGTGTGTGTGGTGTGTGTGTGTGTGTGTGTTGTGTGTGTGCGTATGAGTGTGTGTGTTGTGTATGAGTGTGTGTGTGTTTAGTGTGTGTGTATGAGTGTGTGTGGTGTGATGTGGTATGGTGGTGTGTATGTGCTTGACGACCCTTACGAATCGCTGTGTGAGGCACTACATCTACACACACACCCACCACCATACAACACTCAGCCCTCGCCTCCGCCAGAGACGCGGCTGCCTCGCGCGCCGCTAAGTATCTTTCGCGCTAATCTCCATATTTGCTGGATGCAGGGGTCAGAGTCCTAGCTCTGGCCGCCTCTTCACACGGTTGCTACTAGCCCTCTCTCTCCCCGCTCATGTGCTTATCAAAACCTCGTCTTAAAACTGGTGTATGTTCTGCCTCACTACGTCATTTTCTAGGCTAATCCCTGCCTTAAACCTCTATGATGAAGGAAATACTTCTACTATCTCTCTGACTCATTTGTGTCTTCAACTTCCAATTGTAGGCCTCTTTTCTGTGTCCCCTCCCTGGAACATCCTGTCCCTTGTCCACTTGTCTATTCACGCAGTAATTTTTTATGTCGTTATCATGTCTCCTGACTCCTGTCCTCCGTGTCGTCAGGCGATTTCCTTAATCTTTTTCATAGGACATTCCCTTAGCTCTGGAATAACTTGTTGCAACCTTTGTACTTTCTCTAGTTCTGACGTGGCTTTTCAAGTGCGGGTTCCAAACAGGTGCTGCATACTCAAGTATGGGCCCTTGACATACACGGTGTTTACAGGTCTTGGATGATTCCTTACTAGGGTCGGAAATGCTGTTTCAGGTTTGCCAGCGCCATTGCTGCAGCAGTTATCTGATTGATTGTGTGCTTCGGAGACATGCTCGGTGTTAACTCACCCAAGATCTTTTCTTAAGTAGAGGTTTGCAGTCTTTGGCCACCTAGCTATACTTGTCTTGGTCTTCTGTGCCCTTCCCCTTATCTTCATGACTTTGCATTTAGGCAGGATTAAATTCGAGAAAGCCATTTGCTGGACCAGGTGTCAGGTCTGTCCAGGTCTATTTGAAAGTTTGCCTGGTCCTCATCAGATTTTATTCTCTCATTACTTCACATCATCTGCAAAACAGGGCACTTTCTGAGTCTAACCCTTCCGTCTGTCGTTCACATTATACAAAAATAGTGATAAAATAGACACATGTGCAACTCTTGGGTATCTTTATTGAGGAAAACGTTTCCGCATATTGGCTTCATCAGTCCATACAATGGAGAATCTTGAAGAGGAGGAGAATGAGTTTAATCAGTCCCTCACCTTGGTCGATGTGGTCAGTCAATCAATCTTGAAACAGAATGACGGCATACGTGGCTGAGGAAGGAGCTTATAAACGTTGGCAGAGAGGTGCAGTAGTCATAGGTCGTGTAAACTTTGTTCTAATGTTGAAAGTAGGTCGTGCCTTGAATTAGGCAAGCGAAGAATTCCCAAGTATTAAGATACCAAGAAGTTGCCAGTGTCTGGACAGGTTTGTAGATGAAATGGTTAGAGAACCGACATTGTATAAATTAGACAATGTGCAACTCATGGGTATCTTTATTGAGGAAAACGTTGCGCCCACAGTGGCTTCATCAGTCCGTACAAAGGAGAATCTTGAAGAACAGGAGGGAGATGAGGTAATAGTCCCTCAATCTGAGACGAGTGGTCGTCCATCAATCTTGAATAGAATACGGCATACGTGTGAGAGGAGCTTATAAACCGTTGGCAGGAGAGGTGCATGAAGTATAGGTCGTGTTACATTTGTTCAATGATTGAAGTTAGGGTCGTGCCCTAGAATTAGGCAAGCGAAGAATTCCCAATTATTAAGATCCAAGAAGTTGCAGTGTTGAAGGTTTGTAGATGAATGGTTCAGAGAACCGAACATGTTGATAATGTAGGAAATGTGCAACTCTTGGGTATCTTTATTGAGGGAGCGTTTCGCCACACAGTGTGACTTCATCAGTCCATACAAAGGAGAATCTTGAAAAGAAGGGAGGAGAATGAGGTAATCAGTCCCGCAACCTTGAGTCGATGTGGTCAGTCCATCAATCTTGAATAGAATACGGATACGTGCTGAGAAGGAGCGTAAAAGTTGGGGGAGAGGTGCAGAAGTCATAGGTCGTGTAACATTTGTTCAATGTTGAGTAGGTGTGCCCAAGAATTATGCAAGCGAAGAATTCCAAGTAGTAGAATCCCAAGAAGTTGCAGTTGTCTGACAGGTTTGTAGATGAATGTCAGAGAAACCGACATGGTGATTAAATTAGACCACATGTGCAACTCTTGGGTATCCTTTAGTGAGGAATACACGTCTTCGCACACAGTGGCTTCATCAGTCCATACAAAGGAGAAATCTTGAAGAACAGGAGGAAGATGAGGTTGGTAATCAGTCCTCAACCTTGAGTCGATGTGGTCAGTCATCAATTCTTGCATAGGAATACGCATAGTGCTGAGAAGGAGTTATAAACCGTGGCAGAGAGGTGCAGAGTCATAGGTCGTGTTGTACATTTGTTCAATGTTGATGTAGGTCTTGCCCATGAATTAGCAAGCGAAGAATACCCAAGTATAGATCCCAGAAGGTTGCAGTGTTGACTGGTTTGTGTTGAATGTTTCTGAGAAACCGAATGTTGATAAAAATTAGGACACATGTGCACTTCTTGGGTATCTTTATTCGAGGAAACGTTTCGCCACCACAGTGGCTTCATCAGTCCATACATAGGAGAATCTGGCAGAACAGGAGGAGATTGAGGTAATCAGTCCTCAACTTGAGTCGATGTGTTCAGCAGTCCATCAATCTTGAATAGATTACGGCTACGTGCTGAGAAGGAGCATATATTCCGTTGGCAGGAGAGGTGCGAGTCATAGGTCGTGTAACATTGTTCAATGTTGAAGTAGGTCGTGCCATGAAGTAGGCAAGCGAGAATTCCCAAGTATTAAGATCCCAAGAAGTTGCAGTGTTGACGGTTTGTAGATGAATACTTGGAATTCTTCGCTTGCCTAATCTTGGGCTCGACCTACTTCAAACATAGAACAAATGCTACACGACTATGACTCAGCACCTATTCCTGCCAACGGTTTATAGCTCCTTCTCAGCACGTTGCCTTATTTATTCAAGATGAGACTGGGACCCATCGACTCAAGGTTGAGGGATCTCTTACCTTCTTCTTCCTCGTTCTTCACGATTTTCCTGGTAGGACTGAGAAGCCAGCTGTATGACGAAACGTTTCCTCAATAAAAGATACCAGATTTGACATTGTGTCTAATTTATCAACATGTCGGTTTCTGAACCATTCATACAACCTGGTCAGTACACTGCAAACTTCTTGGAATTAATACTGGGAATTCTTTGTTTGCACTAATTCTTGGGCACGACTACTTCAATATTGATCAAATGTTACACGACTATGACTTCTGCACCTCTTCCTGCCACGGTTTATAAGCTCCTTCTCAGCACGTATGCCGTCTTCTATTCAAGAAAGATGGGACTGACCACATCGACTCAAGGTTGAGGACTGATTACCTCATTCTCTCCTGTTCTTAAAGATTCTCCTTTGTAGGGATGATGAAGCCACTGTGTGCGAAAACGTTTCCTCAATAAAAGATACCAAGAGTTGCCACATGTGTCTGTAATTTATCAAACATGGCGGTCTTGAACCATCTCTACAACCTGTCAGACTGCAACTTTTGGGATCTTAATAATTGGGATTCTTCGCTGCCTAATTATTGGCACGACTTACTTCAAATTGAACAAATTGTTACACGACCTATGACTTCTGCACTCTCCTGCCCAACGGTTTATAGCTCCTTCTCAGCACGTATGCCGTATTTATTCAAGATTGATGGACTGACACAACGACCAAGGTGAGGGATGATAACCTCATTCTCCTCTTTTCATCAAGATTTCCTTTGTATGGGACTGATGAAGCCACTGTGTGGCGAAACGTTTCTCAAAAAGATAACAAGGAGTTGCACTTGTGTCTAATTATCAAACATGTCGGTTCTCTGTACCATTCAATCTACAACCTGTGAGACACTGCAAACTTCTTGGGATCTTAATACTTGGGAATTCTTCGACATGTCCTAAATTCTTGGCACGACCTACGTCAACATTGAACAAATGTTACACGACCTATGACTT
The DNA here is from genome assembly GCF_026875155.1 of Cherax quadricarinatus. Taxonomy (NCBI): domain Eukaryota; kingdom Metazoa; phylum Arthropoda; class Malacostraca; order Decapoda; family Parastacidae; genus Cherax; species Cherax quadricarinatus. Next base: position 19,179 of record NW_026506257.1, read on the forward strand.
CTGCACCTCTCCTTGCCAACGGTTTATAACTCCTTCTAGCACGTATGCGTTTCTATGTCAAGGATTGATGGATGCCCATCGACTCAAGGTTGGAGGACTGATACCTCATTCTCGCCTGTTCTTCAAGATTCTCCTTTGTATGGTGATGAAGCCACTGTGTGTGAAAGTTTCTCAATAAAGATACAAGAGTCTGCAATGTGTTAAATTTATCAACATGTCGGTTTCTCTAAACCATTCTTCTACAAACCTGTCAGACTCTGCAAACTTCTTGGGATCTAATACTTGGGAATCTTCGCTGCCTAATTATTTGGGCACGACCAACTTCAACATTGAACAAATGTTTACACGACCTATGACTTCTGACCTCTCTGCCAACCGGAGTATAAGCTCTCTCAGCACGTATGCCGTCTTTCTATTCAAGATTGATGGACTGACCACATCGACTCAGGGTTGAGGGACTGATTACCTCATTCTCCTCTGTTCTCAAGATTTCTTTGTTATGGGACTGATGAAGACACTGTGTGGCGAACGTTTCTCAATAAAGATACCCAAGAGTTGCAATGTGTCTAATTTTTCAACATGTCGGTCTTCTGAACCATTCATCTACAAAACCTGTCAGACACTGCAACTTCTGGGATCTTAATATTGGAAGTCTTCAGAGCTTGCTAATTCTTGGGCTGACCTACTTCAACATTGAACAAATGTTACACGACTATGACTTCTGCGCCTCTCTGCCAACGGTTTATAAGTCCTTCTCAGGCCGCGTATGCCGTATTCTAGTTCAAGATTGATGGACTGACACATCGACTCAAGGTTGAGGACTCTGGATTAACCTCATACTCCTCCTGTCTTCACGATTCCTTTGTCAGGGAATGATGAAGCCACTGTGTGCGAAGCGTTTCACTCTATAAAGATACCAAGAGTTGCCGCATGTGTCTAATTTATCAACATGTCGGTTCTTCTGAACCATTCATCTACAACCTGTCGACACTGCAACGTCTTGGCGATTTAATACTTGGGAATTCTTCGTTTGCCCTTAGTCTTGGGCACGACTATTCAACATTGAACATAATGTTACACGACCTATGACTTCTGCACCTATCCTGCCATCGGTTTATAAAGCTCCTTCTCCGCCACGTATACCGTTTTATATTCAGATTGATGGACTGACCAATCGACTCAAGGTTGAGGGACTGATTACCTTCATTCTCTCCTGTTCTTTCAAGATTCTCTTTGTATAGATGATGAGCCCACTGTGTGGCGAAAACGGTTCCTCAATAAAGATACCCAAGAGGTTGCACATGTGTCTAATGTATCAACATGTCGGTTCTCTGAACCATTCATCTACACAACCAAAAATAGCACTGGTCCTAGGACCGACCCCTGTATCATGTGAGAGTTGACACGTGGAATTAGGTAAAGAAAATATACGTAGGCTGGTTAGTACGTATAATTACAGATAATGTAGGTTGCGCCCTTACAGCCGTACTAGTCTCTTGCTCTCTCTCGTACAAATGACTGCCTGGCCGCCCACTGTACCATATGTGTGTGGGTCTTGAATACTGCCAGGTCAGCACATGGAGTTCAGGACAGTGACTAAGGCAGAGAGGGACGGTTGGTCGTGAGTAACTGGGCACAGTGGTTACTGGTATGGTTACTACTAATGAGCGCTCGGACGCGCTACATGTAATATGTCGTCCCTGCTTATAAAAATAATACAACTAGAGATGGCAGGTATACGGCTTGGGATGATTCTATACAATGTCAAAGTACACAACAATTAAAACATTATAACATAATAAGTAGAACCATTGGAATGGTAGCTTACGTAACTGAAATGTAATGCATTTCACGGTTAATATAGCACAACTTTAAACTAACAAATGAAACATCGAACTCAAACGTTGAGATTACATTTGATAAAAAAAATTTTGATCGATCGATCTGTATTCATGTGATTCTACGGATTATGAGGGAGAATTATACAAAGAAAGAGTGTTAACGAAAGCAGATTCGGTGCACTCAAACTCTAGACTGTTAAACTCAGATGCGGAGGAGAAATGAGACATGGAAACAAAAAAAAATTCTTGAATACTGATAAGATGATATGTAATTATTCATCTATACAGGTTTTTTTACAATTACCCAACTTGCTAGGGTAAGATTGATCCATTCATCGGGGCATAAGCCTATGCATGAGTTAATTTATTGGCTACTGGAATTATGAGCCTTTACAATAACAAGTCTCTCTTCAGTATCCCAGAGTCAGCCCAGCTCCTAACGGCATATAGTCACTTCAACTCCAGGGCTATACATATTTATTGATCCCTCAAAATGGACTATTTACTCTTCCATTACCTCTGGGCGCAATAAGGCCTATGCGCGCTTGAGTTAATTTATTGGGCATACTGTGGAGGACAGGCCTGTACTGTCTGCACAGACAGCCCATGCTGTCTGCATGCTTAGTTCATATTTTGCGCCATGCTAGTGCTGCCACCTATAGGCCTTGCCACTCGTATGCCCAGACTTGCCTCACCCTCACTCTCACAGCGGCCTAGCAAGCAAGAAACAAGTACTCCCAGCTCTCTCTCGTGGGGATGGCCCTGCCCTGGGCAATGGGCAAAACACCACAAAGCTGGGTTACCACCACGACTTAACAATAACGAAGAGTATCCGAAGACATTCATTAAACTCCCGCTACGAATACTAAATAAACCCGTTGTATTGGGTACCAGCGGTGTTCGCAGCAGTTGTGTTTGCCCAAAGCGAGGAAGGAGAGGTGAGTATCTTCACTTCTTCACCCCTTGCAAGAAGCAATCGTCTCTCAACGAGAATCCTGAGGTCGTGTCTGAAGTTTGAGCATCCAGACACAGGTACAAACAGGATCCCAGGCCGAAATTTGCGAAATTTCCGAGAATTGTAAGTGGCGTCACAGTGCCCAGCTACAGCATCCCAACACTAAAGTGTCCCACGCTGTTTCTCAGGTACGTGTTCAGCGTCACTTGTATGTTGCTGTTGTTGTTTCAGCTCTGCACAGCCCGTTTCAGCAAGCCCCGAGGTGAGTTTTGTGTGATTTCTGTGTCCAGTGTGAGTTTCTCTACGTATTTGTGGGTGGGGGAGGAGAGGAGAGGAAGTGGCTGTTCCTCACCTTGCCCATGCTCGCCCTACTCACGCTACCCATCTATTCATCAACCACTCCCACTGCCCACTACCTCTGCTGTGTTTTCTGCGATTTCCATGTGAATTCATTGCCAGCGCTGCGTATCGAGTGCCCGAGGCACACTTGAAGCTACGTGGACCAGCATGCCACCTAGATTACGGACACCACGTGGATCACGAAGCCACGTGGGTGTGGGCGTTGTCACGTAGATTCTACCAGCACGTGAGTTACCAAATGTCCCAGGGCCTCAAGCTGTGGTCTGCTGCCCGCATAATTCACTTCGTCGTCACCCACGATGCTGGCCGACTTCATGACGTTCATGATCGTCTGCCTGACGTCACCTCGTGTTGTCTGCTGGAGTCACAGTGCTGCTGACGTCACCTCGAGTGTCTGATGCGTCAGTGCTGCTGACATTCATCACGCCTGAACATCACATGATGTCCAATCGAGTGGTTTCTAGTAATTATTTTAATATTGTCGAGAAGATTGGGAGAAAAATATATGTCGTGTGTTAATTAATTCCTCTCAGTCAGTGTTCTCACATTTTAGTATGTCTTAGTCCGTTTTATGCACAGAAAATTATTCATTTGCTAGTTTAAGCCATGTTGTACGCAGTGTGTGTGTAAAGTTTCCGGTGTCCAGTGAAGTCTGAGCCAGACCTGAGTAGACCACTGTGCTAAGTCACCCCTGTGACCAGTGTGTTTGACAGCTGATGTCCAAGACAGCTCCGAGTGACGAGCCTCTTGTACAGAAAGCTTTTATGCACGGTCGTCGTGTTGTTCTGCAGAATCATACTGCTACGATCCCATCGAGATTTGTTTCACTTCACCCCAGACCTTCAGAGTGCAGTTAATGTAGAGAAACAAGTCTGGGACGCTAGACTATATCCTCTGCTATAACTCCAAATGTCGAGATGATGGCCCGGTGTCTGTTGGCTAAAGCTCCCGCTTCACACACGGAGGGCCCGGGTTCGTTTCGGCGGGTGGAAATTCGACACGTTTCTTACACTATTGTCCTTTTCACCTAGCAGCAAAAAATTTTTTACGGTTACTGGGTCCTTCCACGGGATGCAATCAGTGAAAAATTAAATTTGAATTAATTAATTAATAATTAAATGACTGATTGAAGAAAGTGGGTAAGGGTACACAAATTTAATCGGTCGTGTGGTGGATGATAATTAGCCCAATTAATTACTAGCACATGGGTGGCTAGGATTTATGCAAGTGCAAGAATTACTCACACAAAGTGTCTACTTAGTCGTATAATTGGTGATTATTAATTCCCTAACCATGGCTGGGTCTGAGGAAGTTAGTGCGGCGGAGCCACATGTCTATGGTGCATCCAACAAGATAAGTAAAACTCTTGGGATGTCACTACCGCCCGGCTCCGGCTGGGTTACAAGTATCTGTGGCAGGTTAAATCACCACCACAGATGTAGACCAAACGAATGTAAATTTTGCCAGATGGACTATTGTCACACGTTGCGTCATTATGTACTGGAGTGTGATAAAATTAATGAATTTAGAAACAACTCACTCAGAAGTGTCAAGAAATGGCTAAGTATTTTATCCACAGTGGTTATTGCAGACCATTCTGGAGAAAATACCCTGACTTTGCTAGCTGTAAATAAAGCATTACCACATGTGTGCATATGTGTGTGTGTGTGTGTGTGTGTGTGTGTGTGTGTGTGTGTGTGTGTGTGTGTGTGGTGTGTTGTGTGTGTGTGTGTGTGTGTGTGTGTGTGTGGTGTGTGTGGGTGTGTGTGAGGGTGTGTGTGTGTGTGTGTGTGTGTGTGTGTGTGTGTGTGTGTGTGCGTGCGTGTGTGTGGGTGTGTGTGAGGGGGGTGTGTGCGGGTGTGTGTGAGGGTGTGTGTGTGTGTGTGTGCGTGTGTACTACCTAATTGTACTCACCTAATTGTGGTTGCAGGGGTCGAGACTCAGCTCCTGGCCCCGCCTCTTCACTGATCGCTACTGGATCCTCTCTCTCTCTGCTTCCTGAGCTTTGTCATACCTCTTCTTAAAACTATGTATGGTGCGTGTGTGGGTGTGTGTGTGCGTGTGTGGGTTGTGTGTGCGTATGTGGGTGTGTGTGTGTTTTGTGTGTGGGTGTGTGTGTGTGGGGTGTGTGTGAGGGTGTGTGTGTGGGTGTGTGTGAGGGTGTGTTGTGTGGGTGTTGGTGTGTGTGTGGTGGGTGTGTGTGTGTGGGTGTGCGCCCTTGTGTGTATGCATATATTTGTACGCTCGTGTGCACATGTCCGTGCGTGCGCCCTCGTGTGTGTATGTGCGCGCGCGCACTAGTGTGGGTGTATGATCCCCCTTAATATTTGTATTTATAACTCATTACAATTGTGACCAGGTGTGGACGTATCAGTGGTTCATTACTTTAATTTGTTCATGACTGTAACCATGTATAGGAGTGAAGCTGATTCATTACCTTTTGTAACTTGCCATGATTAGTGACCAGATCTACCTGGAGTTCATTACCTTTGTAACTAGTTCAGCTATCATAACTTTGGGTCCAGTCACTGGACCCATTATGTACCTTTGTAATCTTTTGACTACCGCCCACAGGATGGGTATGGGGTGCAATAAAGATATTAAACTAAAGTGTGTGTTTTGTGTGTGTGTGTGTGTGTTTTGTGTGTGTGTGTGTGTGTGTGTGTGTGTGTGTGTGTGTGTGTGTGGTGTGTGTGACTCAACAATCAATATTTGCACCAATAACTCATTACAGTTGTGACCGGGTGGGGGGAAGTGTAAATTGCTCATTACTCTAAAATTTTTGTTCATGATTGTAGCCAATGTATAAACGTAAGAAACCCATTCTACAGAATTCATTACCTTTGTAACTTGTGAGCTCATTACCTTTGTACCTAGTTCAGCTATCAAAATTTTGGGGGCCCAGTCCCTGGACCCATTACGTACCTCTGAAATTTCTGTAAATCCCTTTTGTAACTTGTCATGATTGTGACCAGACTTACCTGGAGTTCATTACCTTTGTAAATTGTGAGTCATTACCTTTGTAAATTGTGATTTCCCATTACCTTTGTAAATTGTGAGTTCATTCCCTCTGTAACTTGCTCAGCTATCAAAACTTTGGAGTCCAGTCCCTGGACCAATTATGTACTCTGTAATCTTTTGACTACCGCCCACGGGATGGGTAGGGGGTGCATAATAAACATTTTAAAAATTAACTTAACTGGCAAGTCCATGGATGCCAAAGCAAAGAAAGCGTCACTACAAGCTCGGAAGGGTCATGTTACTAAATCATACAAAAGTTTTATGGAGTTAATGAACAAAAACGTAAACCCTGGTGAATTAAAGCTACACCTAGATGCCTTGAAAGTAGATATGAGTCATATAAATTGTGGTATAAGGACTGTGAGAGCGATCTTCTGGTGAATTGTGCAGATGATGCGAAGGGAGCGGCTGCTGGATCAATATTATGAAGTGGAGGAACAACTTTTGTGTCCTGCAAAACTGGCTTTAGAGAAGGTAAAGGGTGTAGACAATGTTTTTGGGTCAACCTAGTAAGGAAAATCAGAGGTGTCTCCCAAAAACTCCCAGAATTATGCATGCCTGTATTTAATCCGGGAGAAAAACTGGGAGGAGTTTTGGTCTATCTTTAAAGCAGTCGTAATGATAGGAGTGATCTTGCAAGTGTTACCAAATTATGCTATTTAAAGGGACATGTAAGGGGGGGATGCGCATGTTCTCATAAAAGCTTTCCCCAAATGTAGATAACTCCTATAGTGAGGCAGTTGACTTGTTGGAGGTCACTTACGGTAACTTGGAGCAAAGTAGGCTGGATCTAGTAGCTAATTTGGCTAGTTTGAAGACTCCAGATCAAAAACCGCAACAGCTTACAGCAATTTGGTTTCAAACTAGAAAAGCACTCTTAAGACCTTGAGTAATAAATATGATCTGGAGGGAGCAGAGGGGTTGTTGAGTGCCTGATTCAGAATAAATTGAACCACAAGACAGCAGAGTGGCTATCTAATAGATATCACAAGGGCTACTTGGGGTTTGGGAAAGGGAAATAAGAGGGGGCCTGCAGGAGCTAATTGTCCAACTGCAGACCAGCCAACCCATTACCTCTAGGAATCCACGTCTACAGACCCCAGTGCACCTGTCAAGTTCCACAAAAGGAAACTTATCCCAATATCAATAATCATAAGTCACCTACTAAACAGGGTTACGTAGGCACATATCAAGTGACAGGGGGAAGTTAGTTAGTTAGTTTAATATGTTTATTATGCACCCCATACCCATCCTGTGGGCGGTAGTCAAAAGATTACAGAGGTACATAATGGGTCCAGGGACTGGGCCTCAAAGTTTTGATAGCTAGCAAGTTACAGAGGTAATAAATTTTCACAATTTACAAAGGTAAGAACTCACAATTTAAAAAGGGTAATGAACTCCAGGTAGGTCTAGTCACAGTCATGACAAGTTACAAAGGTATTTACAGATTACAGAGGTACACAATGGGTCCAGGGCCCGGGGCTCCAAAGTTTTGATGCTGAACTAGGTACAAGGTAATGAACTCACAAGTTACAAAGGTAATGAACTCACAAGTTACAAAGGTAATGAATACTGTAAGAATGGTTACTTACGTTTATACATGGCTGCAATCATGAACAAATTTTAGAGTAATGAGCATTCACACTTCCACACCCGGTCACAACTGTAGTGAGTTTTTGGGTGCAAATGTTGATTGCTGATTTCTCTCTCTCTCACACACACAAAAACACACACACACAACAAATTAAATACACACACACACACACATAAACCACACCACACACACACACACACACACACACACCCCACACACACACACACACACACACACACACACACACACCACACACCCCACACACATACACAAAACTCATTACACACACGCCCCACACACTCATTCACACACACACCACTCATACACACACACACACTCATACTCACAACACACACACACACACACTCACACACTCATACACATACACACAAACACACACACACCACACACACACACACACACAACACACACAACACACACACACACACACACATCCCAATATGTGTAATGCTTTATTTACAGCTAGCAAAGTCAGGGTATTTCTCCAGAATGGTTTTAAATATACCACTGTGGATAAAATACTTAGCCATTTCTTGAACACTTCTGAGTGAGTTGTTTCTAAATTCATTAATTTTATCGCACTCCAGTACATAAGGGACGCAGGGTGTGACAATAATCCATCTGGCAAAGTTTACATTTCGTTTGGTCTACATCTGGGGGGTGGTGATTTAACCTGCCAAAGATACTTGTAACCCAGCGGAGCCGGGCGGTAGTGACATCCAAGAGTCTGCTTATTTTTTTGGGATGCACCATAGACATGTGGCTCCTCCTGCATGATAGAATGATGATAGATGGATTCACTGGTGTCAATCTCCCTGACCCTTAAAGTCCATAAAATTCAGCTGAAGTTCTTTTCGTATTATTGTTCTCAAACTACTACCTGACAACCCAAGATTGTAATCTACTCCCTTTTTTGAAAAAAAAGGTGTGTGTGTGTGTGTGTGTGTGTGTGTGTGTGTGTGTGTGTGTGTGTGTGGTGTGTGTGTGTGGGGTGTGTGTGTGTGGTGTGTTTGTGTGTATTTTGTTGAGTGTGTGAGTGTGTGTGTGTGTGTGTGTGTGTGTGTGTGTGTGTGTGTGTGTGTGTGTGTGTGTGTGTGGTATGAGTGTGTGTGTGTGTGTATGAGTGTGTGTGTGTGTGTATGAGTGTGTGTGCGTGTGTTTTGTATGGTGTGTGTATGGTGTTTGTTGTGTGTGTGTGTGTGCATGTGTACTCACCTATTTGTACTCACCTTTTGTGGTTGCAGGGGGTCGAGTCCTAGCTCCTGGCCCCGCCTCTTCACCGGTTGCTACTAGCCCTCTCTCTCCCCGCTCCATGAGCTTATCAAACCTCGTCTTAAAAACGGGTGTATGGTTCCTGCCTCCACTACGTCATTTTCTAGGCTATTCCCATGCCTTACAACTCTATGATGAAGAAATATTTTCCTACTATCTCTCTGACTCATTTGTGTCTTCAACTTCCAATTGTGGCCTCTTTTTCTGTGTCCCCTCCCTGGAACATCCTGTCCTTGTCCCCCTTTGTCTTTTCCCACGCAGTATTTTATATGTCGTTATCATGTCTCCCCTGACCCTCCTTTTCCTCCAGTGTCGTCAGGCCGATTTCCTTAATCTTTCTTCATAGGACATTCCCCTTAGCTCTGGAACTAACCTTGTTGCAAACCTTTGGGTATTTTTCTCTAGTTTCTTGACGTGCTTTTCAAGTGCGGGTTCCAAACAGGTGCTGCATACTCCAGTATGGGCCTTGACATACACGGTGTACAGGTCTTTGATGATTCCTTACTAAGGTGTCGGAATGCTGTTCTCAGGTTTGCCAGGCGCCCATATGCTGCAGCAGTATCTGATTGTTTGTGTGCTTCCGGAGACATGCTCGGTGTTATACTCACCCCAAGATCTTTCTCCTTAAGTGAGGTTTGCAGTCTTTGGCCACCTAGCCTATACTCTGTCTGTGGTCTTCTGTGCCCTTCCCCTATCTTCATGACTTTGCATTTGGCAGGATTAAATTCGAGAAGCCATTTGCTGGACCAGGTGTCCAGTCTGTCCAGGTCTCTTTGAAGTCCTGCCTGGTCCTCATCAGATTTAAATTCTCCTCATTAACTTCACATCATCTGCAAACAGGGACACTTCTGAGTCTAACCCTTCCGTCATGTCGTTCACATATACCAAAAATAGCTGATAAATTAGACACATGTGCAACTCTTGGGTATCTTTATTGAGGAAACGTTTCGCCACACAGTGGCTTCATCAGTCCATACAAAGGAGAATCTTGAAGAACAGGAGGAGAATGAGGTAATCAGTCCCTCAACCTTGAGTCGATGTGGTCAGTCCATCAATCTTGAATAGAATACGGCATACGTGCTGAGAAGGAGCTTATAAACCGTTGGCAGGAGAGGTGCAGAAGTCATAGGTCGTGTAACATTTGTTCAATGTTGAAGTAGGTCCCTGCCCAAGAATTAGGCAAGCGAAGAATTCCCAAGTATTAAGATCCCAAGAAGTTGCAGTGTCTGACAGGTTTGTAGATGAATGGTTCAGAGAACCGACATGTTTATAAATTAGACACATGTGCAACTCTGGGTATCTTTATTTAGGAAAAAGTTTCGCCCAAAAGTGGCTTCATCAGTCCAAAACAAAGGAGAATCTTGAAGAACAGGAGGAGAATGAGGTAATCAGTCCCTCAATCTTGAGTCGATGTGGTCAGTCCATCAATCTTGAATAGAATACGGCATACGTGCTGAGAAGGAGCTTATAAAAAACCCTTGGCAGGGAAAGGGGCAGAAGTCATAGGTCGTGTAACATTTGTTCAATGTTGAAGTAGGGTCGTGCCCAAAAATTAGGCAAGCGAAGAATTCCCAAGTTTTTAAGATCCCAAGAAGTTGCAGTGTCTGACAGGTTTGTAGATGAATGGTTCAGAGAACCGACATGTTGATAAATTAGACACATGTGCAACTCTTGGGTATCTTTATTGAGGAAACGTTTCGCCACACAGTGGCTTCATCAGTCCATACAAAGGAGAATCTTGAAGAACAGGAGGAGAATGAGGTAATCAGTCCCTCAACCTTGAGTCGATGTGGTCAGTCCATCAATCTTGAATAGAATACGGGATACGTGCTGAGAAGGAGCTTATAAACCGTTGGCAGGAGAGGTGCAGAAGTCATAGGTCGTGTAACATTTTTTCAATGTTGAAGTAGGTCGTGCCCAAGAATTAGGGAAGCGAAGAATTCCCAAGTATAAGATCCCAAGAAGTTGCAGTGTCTGACAGGTTTGTAATGAATGGTTCAGAGAACCGACATGTTTATAAATTAGACACATGTGCAACTCTTGGGTATCTTTATGAGGAAACGTTTCGCCACACAGTGGCTTCATCAGTCCATACAAAGGAGAAAACTTGAAGAACAGGAGGAGAAAGAGGTAATCAGTCCCTCAACCTTGAGTCGATGTGGTCAGTCCCTCAATCTTGAATAGAATACGGCATACGTGCTGAGAAGGAGCTTATAAACCGTTGGCAGGAGAGGTGCAGAGTCATAGGTCGTGTAACATTTGTTCAATGTTGAAGTAGGTCGGCCCAAGAATTAGCAAGCGAAGAATTCCCAAGTATTAAGATCCCAAAAAGTTGCAGTGTCTGACAGGTTTGTAGTGAATGGTTCAGAGAACCGACATGTTGATAAATTAGACACATGTGCAACTCTTGGGTATCTTTATTGAGGAAACGTTTCGCCACACAGTGGCTTCATCAGTCCATACAAGGAGAATCTTGAAGAACAGGAGGAGAATGAGGTAATCAGTCCTCAACCCTTTAGTCGATGTGGTCAGTCCATCAATCTTGAATAGAATACGGCATACGTGCGGAAGGGGCTTATAAACCGTTGGCAGGAGAGGGGGCAGAAGTCATAGGTCGTGTAACATTTGTTCAATGTTGAAGTAGGTCGTGCCCAAGAATTAGGCAAGCGAAGAATTCCCAAGTATTAAGATCCCAAGAAGTTGCAGTGTCTGACAGGTTTGTAGATGAATACTTGGGAATTCTTCGCTTGCCTAATTCTTGGGCACGACCTACTTCAACATTGAACAAATGTTACACGACCTATGACTTCTGCACCTCTCCTGCCAACGGTTTATAAGCTCCTTCTCAGCACGTATGCCGTATTCTATTCAAGATTGATGGACTGACCACATCGACTCAAGGTTGAGGGACTGATTACCTCATTCTCCTCCTGTTCTTCAAGATTCTCCTTTGTATGGACTGATGAAGCCACTGTATGACGAAACGTTTCCTCAATAAAGATACCCAAGAGTTTTCACATGTGTCCCAATTTATCAACATGTCGGTTTCTGAACCATTCATCTACAAACCTGGTCAGACACTGCAAAATTCTTGGGAAACTTAATACTTGGGAATTCTTGTTTGCCTAATTCTTGGGCACGACCTACTTCAAATTGAACAAATGTTACACGACCCATGACTTCTGCACCTCTCCTGCCAACGGTTTATAAGCTCCTTCTCAGCACGTATGCCGTATTCTATTCAAGTGATGGGGCTGACCAAAATCGACTCAAGGTTGAGGGGCTGATTACCTCATTCTCCTCCTGTTTTTTCAAGATTCTCCTTTGTATGGGGCTGATGAAGCCACTGGTGGCGAAACGTTTCCTCAATAAAGATACCCAAGAGTTGCACATGTGTCTAATTTATCAACATGTCGGTTCTCTGAACCATTCATCTACAAACCTGTCAGACATGCAACTTCTTGGGATCTTAATACTTGGAATTCTTCCCCTTGCCTAATTCTTGGGCACGACCTACTTTTAACATTGAACAAATGTTACACGACCTATGACTTCTGCACCTCTCCTGCCAACGGTTTATAAGCTCCTTCTCAGCACGTATGCCGTATTCTATTCAAGATTGATGGACTGACCACATCGACTCAAGGTTGAGGGACTGATTACCTCATTCTCCTCCCGTTTCTTTCAGATTCTCCTTTGTTTTGGACTGAAAGAAGCCACTGTGTGGCGAAACGTTTCCCCAATAAAGATACCCAAGAGTTGCACATGTGTCTAATTTATCAAAAATGTCGGTTCTCTGAACCATTCATCTACAACCTGTCAGACATGCAACTTCTTGGGATCTTAAAACTTGGGAATTCTTCGCTTGCCTAAAATTTTTGGGCACGACCTACTTCAACATTGAACAAATGTTACACGCCTATGACTTCTGCACCTCTCCTGCCAACGGTTTATAAGCTCCTTCTCAGCACGTATGCCGTATTCTATTCAAGATTGATGGACTGCCACATCGACTCAAGGTTGAGGGACTGATTACCCCATTCTCCTCCTGTTCTTCAGATTCTCCTTTGTATGACTGATGAAGCCAATGTGTGGTGAAAGTTTCCTCAATAAAGATACCCAAGAGTTGGGACATGTGTCTAAAATTTTTCAACATGTCGGTTCTCTGAACCATTCATCTACAAACCTGTCAGACCTGCAACTTCTTGGGATCTTTAAAACTTGGGAATTCTTCGCTTGCCTAATTCTTGGGCACGACCTACTTCAACATTGAACAAATGTTACACCCACCCATGACTTCTGCACCTCCCCTGCCAACCCGGTTTAAAGCTCCCTTTTCAGCACGTATGCCGTATTCTATTCAAGATTGATGGACTGACCACATCGACTCAAGGTTGAGGGACTGATTACCTCATTCTCCTCCTGTTCTCAAGATTCTCCTTTGTATGGACTGATGAAGCCCCTGTGTGGCGAAACGTTTCCTCAATAAAGATACCCCAAAAGTTGCAATGTGTCTAATTTTTTCAACATGTCGGTTCTCTGAACCATTCATCTACAAACCTGTCAGACACTGCAACTTCTTGGGATCTTAATACTTGGGAATTCTTCGCTTGGCCCAATTCTTTGGGGACGACCCACTTCAACATTGAACAAATGTTACACGACCCATGACTTCTGCACCTCTCCTGCCAACGGTTTATAAGCTCCTTCTCAGCGCGTATGCCGTATTCTATTCAAGATTGATGGACTGACCACATCGACTCAAGGTTGAGGACTGGGTTACCTCATTCTCCTCCTGTCTTCAAGATTCCCCTTTTTATGGACTGATGAAGCCACTGTGTGGCGAAGCGTTTCCCTCAATAAAGATACCCAAGAGTTGCGCATGTGTCTAATTTATCAACATGTCGGTTTTCCCGAACCATTCATCTACAAACCTGTCAGACACTGCAACTTCTTGGGATCTTAATACTTGGGAATTCTTCGTTTGCCTAATTTTTGGGCACGACCTACTTCAACATTGAACAAATGTTACACGACCTATGACTTCTGCACCTCTCCTGCCAACGGTTTATAAGCTCCTTCTCAGCACGTATGCCGTATTCTATTCAAGATTGATGGACTGACCACATCGACTCAAGGTTGAGGGACTGATTACCTCATTCTCCTCCTGTTCTTCAAGATTCTCCTTTGTATGGACTGATGAAGCCACTGTGTGGCGAAACGTTTCCTCAATAAAGATACCCAAGAGTTGCACATGTGTCTAATTTATCAACATGTCGGTTCTCTGAACCATTCATCTACAAACCAAAAATAGCACTGGTCCTAGGACCGACCCCTGTATCATGTGAGAGTTCGACACGTGGATTAGGTAAAGAAATACTCACGTAGGCTGGTAGTACGTATAATTACAGATAATGTAGGTAGCGCCCTTACAGCCGTTACCTAGTCTCTCTGCTCTCTCTCGTACAACTGACTGCCTGGCCGCCCACAGTACCCATATGTGAGGGGGTCTTTGAATACTGCCAGGTCAGCACATGAGTTCAGACAGTGACTCAGGCAGAGACGGTTGGTCGTGAGTCAACTGGCACAGTGGTTACTGGTAACTGGTTACTACTACTGAGAGCTCGGCGACGCTAACGTATGTCGTCCCGACATACAACTAATACAAACTAGAGATGGCAGGTATACGGCTTGGGATGATTCTATACAATGTCAAAGTACACAACAATTAAACATTATAACATACATAAGTAGAACATTGGAATGGAAGCTTACGTAACTGAAACTGTAATGCAATACAAGGTATAATATAGCACAACTTAAAACTCAACAAATGAACATCGAACTCAACGTTGAGATTACAAGTGATAAAAAAAAATTTTTGATCGATCGATCTGTATTCATGTGATCTACGGATTCTGAGGGAGGAATTTATACAAAGAAAGAGTGTTTAACGAAAGGCAGATTCGGTGCACTCAAATCTAGACTGTTAACTCTCAGATGCGGAGAGAACATGAACCAAAAAAAAAAAAATTCTTGAATACTGATAAGTTGATACTGTAATTATTCATCTATTTCAGGTTATTTACATTTAACCCCAACTCTGCTAGGGTAAGATTGACATATGCAGAATGGGTGTCATCTCTGGGAGGATCAAAACTCTGTAGCATTGGCTAAACTCATGCTGTATTTGAGGCAAATCTGAATTGGAAGTTACAATGATACTTGAGGATTTCTCAATACCTGTCGTGTACGTAGGGAATAAAGACATTCAGGTTGATCGTCTGACTGAGTATTAGAGGAAGAGTGTACAGGATCAGGAGGATTGTCAGAGTCTGTCACATTAGTCTGGGTTGGAACATCATTATCATCACATACTAACTTCATATGATCTAATGCGATTCTTTTATACTGACCAAATTTCTAATCTCTCTAACCTTATTAAATTATTACCAGTGATATGTTCAAACTACTCGATTTAAAGGGCCCAAAAAACTTTTGATCAAGCTTTGGCATTGCAGACGTTTTGTTAAAGTTAATCAGCATAACTCTCAAAACCCACTTTGATTTTGGATGGCTTTGCTCGAGTGTTTGCGACTCTTGTAAATTCTGCTGTTGATTTATGAAGTGTTTCACGGATTCTTCTAAAAAAAACTTTGAGCTAAGCTGGTACGAGTTGCTATGAAATCATCGGGTTGTAATTTGGTTTCGGATTAGAATATAACAACTCATAAGGCAAACGTTTATCTACACCATACAATGCTTAATGTGGAGTGTCACCTATAGAAACATTGTAAGCAGAATTTATAGCACACTGCACTCAGGTATAACTTCATCCCAAGTTTCACTGTTGGGATTGATAGTAGCTCTCAAGACATCAAGTACTTTCTTATTGGTTCGTTTCCGCTAACCCATTGCTGGCAGGATGATGAGGAACAATGGTGGATTTAGAGATCTTGTACAAGGTGCACAAATTTTCAAAGAATTTCATTACAGAATTCACCTCCATTATCTGTTACTAGGGACTTAGGAGTGGTATGCCTGCAGATAATGCGTTCTTTAAACGCTTTAGCTACTGTCTCGGCAGTCTTATCTGCAAAAAGGAACTAACTCACAATATCTGGTGAAATGGTCTACCATAACACACAGATGTTTGTTACCTTGGAGGAACATTGGAAATTAGTTTAACAAATCTAGCGCAACTCTTTCCCACGGTTCGCTAGTAGTTGGATATACTTGGATTGGATTAGGACCATTAGCATTACCTTTATGTTGCATGCAGACACTACATTTCTTAACATACTCAGAAATATCAGTTGCCATACGAGGCCAAAAGTATTTCAATCTGGCTTGTTTTACTGAACGATCCATACCAGGGTGTGCAACACCTGGTACATCGTGAACTAGCTGTAAGGCTACATTCATCAGTGACTTTGTCATGAACCAAGAATTACTGTATCGAACAGCCGAGTTGGGTACTCCTAGCAGAAGAGTATACCAGTTAGTAATTCCACAGTCACTAGTGAATGTTGTGAGGGGGTCTTTGAATACTGCCAGGTCAGCACATGAGTTCAGACAGTGACTCAGGCAGAGACGGTTGGTCGTGAGTCAACTGGCACAGTGGTTACTGGTAACTGGTTACTACTACTGAGACCTGTGGGACCCCGCTCGTCACAGGTGCCCACTGTGATACATCATTACGTACCATGACTGTGTGTGTGTGTGTGTGTGTGTGTATTGTGTGGTGTGTGTGTGTGTGTGTGTGTGTGTGTGTGTGTGTGTGTGTGTGTGTGTGTGTGTGTGTGTTTGTGTGTATGTGTATGAGTGTGTGAGTGAGTGATGTGTGTGGTGTGTGTGTGTGGTGTGTGTGTGTGTGTGTTTTTGTGTGTGAGTATGAGTGTGTGTGTGTGTGTATGAGTGTGTGGGGTGTGTATGAGTGTGGGGTGCGTGTGTGTGTATGAGTTTGTGTATGTGTGTGTGTGTGTGTGTGTGTGTTGTGTGTGTGTGTTGTGTGTGTTTATGTGTGTGTGTGTATGAATTTGTATGTGTGTGTGTGTGTGGTGTTGAGAGAGAGAGAGACTCAGCAATCAACATTTGCACCAATAACTCACTACAGTTGTGACCGGGTGGGGGGAAGTGTGAATGTCATTACTCAAAAATTTGTTCATGATTGTAGCCATGTATAAACGTAAGTAACCATTCTTACAGTATTCATTACCTTTGTAACTTGTGAGTTCATTACCTTTGTAACTTGTGAGTTCATTACCTTGTACCTAGTTCACCCATCAAAACTTTGGAGCCCGGTCCCTGGACCCATTGTGTACCTCTGTAATCTGTAAATACCTTTGTAACTTGTCATGATTGTGACTAGACCTACCTGGAGTTCATTACCTTTGTAAATTGTGAGTTCATGACCTTTGTAAATTGTGAATTCATTACCTCTGTAACTTGCTCAGCTATCAAAACTTTGAGGCCCAGTCCCTGGACCCATTATGTACCTCTGTAATCTTTTGACTACCACCCACAGGATGGGTATGGGGTGCATAATAAACATATTAAACTAACTAAACTAAATTTGAAAGCATACAGCTTAGCCAATTTATCAGTTCTATCATGCATCTGAAGACCAATGTGAGATGGAATCCACAGCATGTGCACTCTGACTCCACTGTCCACAATCCTACCATACCTGTGTCTGGCTTCTGACACAAGCATGCCACAATTTATGCTTAATGAGTTGAGAGCATTTATGGATGACAGAGAATCAGTTACAATTAAACTGTCAATCTTTGATATATAGATGCATTTCAGTGCAAGGAGTATGGCAAACAGTTCTGTCTGAAGGGTAGAGGCCCAATTATTGATGCGTGCTCCAATTTCTTTAAGAGAGCCATCACTCTGTACGACAACAGCAGCACTACCAGCTGCCACCAGTGGATTGGTGAACAGAACCATCAACGTAAATAATTTGCGAGAGTGTGTGCTGTGGGGACTAAGTTATCAATACAGCTTAAGGCCCCATGTTTGGCTTCAGGCGAAGTTTTGGTTTGATTTTAAGAAGTAGTTTGGGGGGGAAATGGAGGAATGGTAGTTTGGAATGGGGTAATATTCCATGGAGCGGAGAAGTGCCGCTGTTGCCTTAATTGACATAGATCATGTATCTGATTTTATGCGGAGGTCGGTTCCAGTCTTTTCGATCATCTGGAAGGAATGTTCACCAGTGCTGAGGAAAGTTTGGAGGGCTTCTGGAAAAAGGGGGTTTTAATAACAGGGGGAA